>NQII01001176.1:6479-41147 GCA_002778355.1 Clitarchus hookeri | reverse complement strand
GGGGGGGGGGGGAGAATGTGAGAGATCCCACCAAAAATAAATAAACACGAATTCACCGCCTTTCGTTTTATTTCAAAGTGGATATATACATTCAAGGAATGTCATCAGAAGTCGGTTGCTCATCCGCCCGTACATCAGAATTTAAGTTTGGTTGACATTTGACGGATGGGTGGATGGAAAAAAAAATGTTTGACCGGCGATTGGCTGAAAATCGTGGCCGTGTTAGAATTCAGCAGCTGAGAGCCCTTGACTGGCTTCGTGCCTTTGAAAAAGTACGTCCGGTTGTGAAGTCACGTTGTCGCTGTCCGAATCCACAGCAAGAGCACATCATGCACCTTAGAATGATGTCCTCTTCAGCCAAGGGCACGAGCAGCTTGCCCTTCTCGAGCCCTAGATCGTTTTCCGACGCGCAACTGTCTTTAATGTTTAATTTATTTGAGTTCGGTTTGTGTTTGCGCCTCCGCACGGCCGCGTAAAACGCTTTTCTAACGTCACAAAAAACAAATGAAACTCGCGTAGAGCGAAATTTGACAGAATCGAGGTGGAAACGAACAACGGCTTCCGAATCCACTAGTGAGTGTTTCTCGCGAAGGGAACAAGGGCTCGTGAGAACGGGAAGGGATCAAGGGCGCATTGCACTGAAATCGAACACAGCTCATGTGACCGCCGGACGGATGGACGACTGTATGTAATGCCATTTCCCTCGGAATAGAAAAAATTTAAACTTTATATTTTTGAATAATTTAATGACAAATCCAAAATTTTCCTCTTTTGCGACAATCATTATAACAAAAATTAAGTTGTACAAATGAAAAAATTTACTAAGTAAACTAATACCATGGGCTACCGCGGACACACGTGTAATAACCTAATAACAGACCATATTTATGAAAAAAAAAAAGTTAAATATAAAGAAATGTTTGCATATTTTTAAAAAATTAATTAACTGTTATTTGGTGATTACATATATGTCAAGTGGTAGCTCACGGCATTTGTTTACATTGTAATTGTTTTATTTGTACTACTTAGTAAGTCATTATTATGGCTAAAGCAAAACAGAAAAAAAATTCGATTTGACTTCAAATTATTCAAAAAATATAGAATGTAACATTTTTTTAATCTAGGAAAATGTCATTACATATAATGCGTACAATGTACAATTGCACAACAATAAATTGTTTGGTATCGAACGCCTTTGACCTATAGTCGGTTCATGACTGGAAGAGACTTTCTTGAAGCCCTGCTAAAGATCTACTTTCAAGCCCATTTCGTATCCTTCTGCCAAAGGGTAAACAAACATTGCCATGTGGCAGTCACATGGCCATGTTTACATGCAATGTTTACATTCCACTGTGTGTTTGTACATGTGTTCGTACATGCACGTACCCATCATAAAAGTAATGTATATACTATTAATGGATATTCCCCAAGCGTAAAGTTTTTAATCTTGAGAATTTCGCACAAAATAATATGATGCAAGCGAAAAACATTTCATTATATAAACCCAAAATGTGAGTATTAAAAATTAGATGTTTCGTGTGCGTGCCTGTGTGTGTGTCTCTATCTCTCTATCTATCTATCTATCTATCTCTCTCTCTCTCTCTCTGTCTCTCTCTCTCTCTCTCTCTCTCTCTCTCTCTCTCTGTCTCTCTCTCTCTCTCTCTCTGTGTGTGTGTGTGTGTGTGTGTATATATATGTTTGATTTTGACTGGGGGATTGGGTGGGGGAGAAAAACTTTCACTTTGATTACATATTATAGACACAATACTTTGCAATGAAATGTGTCAACATTCAAGGAGTCCATCCAACAACATTAACATGGCAACGCCAATCTCTCATAAGCCCCCGGATGGCCGTGCTGTAGAGAATTTGTGCGATTCTTGTTTAACCTAATATTTCATTTATCGGTTTTTGTTATACTAATATCAGCTCTTTATTATTTGATTTTTCATAACGTATGGCTTTAATTTGTGCTAACCTTCTGGTACAGATTTCTTTTGCTTTTTAATTCTGTATAAGAGATTACTCATAGTGCGTTCTAACGTGTTTAATATTTTTCAAATTTATTTCAGGTTTGCTTAAAATTTTATTTACTGTATTTTACGTTGTATGTTGCGGTAGTTTTTGTGTGCAGTCATGAGTTCTAGCAAGGTGAATAAAAGAGAAGTCACCAACGCCAACAGGACATCATTAACCTCACCGAATCGTTGTATTCACTAATTAGGCGAGGGGAAATGAAACCCTGCAACGTCGCGGAAAGAGTGGCAGAAATGTTGAAACTCTCCAAATCTACAGTGCTAAGGTATGTTAAAATATCTGTAGTATTAACCATTGCGTTTGCAAGTTGTGTGTGTTAAGATCAATTACGTTGGCCCACAAAATGTGTTTACAAGAACATAAAGAAAATTTGTTAATAACTTGATAACATCGTTAAACGTTGTCTATGTGTATTTTTAAGGTTTTATTTTGGTAATTATTAGGTTTATAGGGTTTCCTGTAAAAATAAAAATAATTCATTGAAATCTTATATTTCCACTCTGCTAATGATGCAGAACACGAATATACGAGGGGCATTAACGTCAGACTAATTTCGTAATATGTGTCCACCTAACCTAACAGAACCTAACCCCACAATGAGTGAATCACTATTTTACATTTTTTAACTAACCTGGGATTATAGGGTTATATAGTAACCAATACCTGCCACCTATTAAACTAACCTAAACTAACACACGGCAGAACATATCGCATTGTCACACATCATTAGTAAACAAACCCTTGTATGTTTTTGGTAACAGTAACTGTAGTTGACCCAGTAACTTAATTATGCTCCTTTTTAAANTGTAAACAAACCCTTGTATGTTTTTGGTAACAGTAACTGTAGTTGACCCAGTAACTTAATTATGCTCCTTTTTAAATTATGCAAATTAGGTTGGCTATGTAGAACTGAAAGTGAAAAATATGACACTGATAATTTACAATAACTAAAAGACAATGGCTGTAGAACAGTGGTGTTGGGGAAATGCATTAATACACAATTGTTTTCTTAAAAGATTATGACTGCGATTTCATCGATTACGATGTCCTCTCATGTTTAGTGAAGTGATACAGATATGTTTAATAGTAGGGGAAGTTCCAGTTATATCGACTGTAATCTATTTAGTGACGTATAACAATGGCAATTAATGCCGCAATGTAACTTATAAATACAAAACAAGCTCCTTCTTCAGAATCTTAAAATGCACCATCTCTCCATAACCTATATAAAATTAATTGACTATAACAAACTCACTATAGAGGCAATTTTCCTTACCATTGTCAGTTGTCTTTATAATAAATTTCCACTGTATATATTGGGTTGTTTATGAAGAATCCCTCGCAGGGGTACACAAATTCCAACACAATTACACATTGTAATGCCACCTTTTGGTTAGGTCATTCATACACTCACATTTGAGTCTATATAACCCTACAATCCTAGGTTAGTGTAAAACCCAACAATCCTAGGTTAGTTAAAAAATGTAAAATAGTGATTCACCCATCGTGGGGATAGGTTCTGTTTGGTTAGGTGGACACATATTACGAAATTAGTCTGACGTTAATGCCCCTCGTATATTCGTGTTCTGCATCATTAGTGGAGTGGAAATATACCATTTTCCGTGAAATTATTTTTTTTTTTTTTTACAGAAAAGCCCCCTAAACTTAATAATTACCCAAATAAAACGTTAAAAAGACACGTAGACAACGTTCGACGATGTTATCAAGTTATTAACAAATTTTCTTTATGTTCTTGTAAACACATTTCGTAGGCCAACATAATTGACCTTAGCACACACAACTTGCAAACGCAATGGTTAATACTACATATATTTTAACATACCTTAGAACTGTGGATCTGAAGCGTTTCAACATTTCTGCCGCTCTTTCCGTGACATTGCAGGGTTTCATTTCCCCTCGCCTAATTAGGGAATACAACGATTCGGTGAGGTTAATGATGTCCTGTTGACGTTGGTGACTTCTCTTTTATTCACCTTGCTATAACTCATGACTGCACACAAAAGCTACCGCAACATATAACGTAAAATACAATAAATAAAATTTTAAGCAAACCTAAAATAGATTTTAAAAATATTAAACACGTGAGAACGCACTACGAGTAATCTCTTATACAGGTATCAGAAACGAAAGAAATCGGCACAACGAGAAATAATAAAGAGAGGATATTAGTAAAAAAAAAATTAAACCAGTAAATGAATTATTATTGGTTAAACAAGATAATCGCACCATTTCTCTGGCACGTGTGTCGACCACATCTCGCCAACAACACACGGAACGAAGGTTTGTAAACAAATGGCCGCTCTACTTTCACCTTGAGCGTGATCTTGTGAGTATGCAAGAAACATTGAAATCAAAGTACGTTAGCATCACGTCATTAATAATTGGCATAATAAGATACAAGTCTTTTCGAAACCCATTTGTAAGCGATAAATTAACAATTACGTTAAAACTTTAGAACTATTTCCTCTCTTTGTGCTGGCAACCTAACGGCATAACTTTATCCGCGCTCGCCGCTGTTTGTAATGTTATATGCATGTAGCTAACGGCTAGGGTGTTTTTTCAAAGGTTGATTTTCAAAAGTTTCTTCCAGTCGTGAACCGACTATAGTTTCCTCTTCACTTCTAACCTCGCCCGTGATGAGACTAGGGGTGCAGAAACGTGATAGGAATCGTGTTGTCGTGTAAGGCGGGTGTATGTGGTTCCTCACTCCCCGCGTCACGGACGCGCGGGGTGGCGCGAAGGAGTAGCGACCCGCTCCTGATTGGCGCTTCGCAGCAGGCGCGCGCGCGGCCCGGCATACACGATGATGCACCGGCTGGCCGTGTGCTGCGTCGAGGCACGGCCTGGCCTCGCCCAATATACCGTCCGCCGGTCGCGTTATTAACGTCACTTGGCTGCCAAGGATTTCCACTCGCACCGCCCCGCTCACCCCTTCCCCGTGGGACAGTCGATTCTCACGCACGGTTCACTGCTCTCGAACGCTCGCCACGTGTGGAGCGGTGCGGCCATCTTGAAAACCAGCAAGTCTGCTTTATGCATTCCGAAATTCGGCAACAATTAAGAAAATTAAGCTACGCCCCAAACCCGCAGAATTTGCACACTACGATTCATATTACAATAATAATTTACATTATTTATGTTAAAACTTAACACTCAATGAATGGCCTGTGGTCGGTTCAGTGGCATGTGGTGGAGTGTTTCAAGGTAAGCTGGTGCTTGCCCACTGCTGTACACACTCGGCGCACGCAGCAGGAACCCGCTACCAGAGGAGCCGGGAGAAACCGAATGTATTGCGGCCACTCACGAGAGAGCGGCGAGACACCCATTACACACGTGCTGTGACGTCAACTGCACTACTGCGTTTAAGTGGCCGGTGTGTAACCTAAGAAACTATTAGGTACAGCACAGAGCAAAACACACAGCTTACCTTGCAAAAGTTTGCTACACGCCGCTGGGTCGGTTGCACCGTCGATAGGGCCCCGAGTTTTAAGCGGACTGATTTCGCAGCAGGCTAGACTTGGCAGTCCTCTATACACTCGAGACACTGTCGCTTGCTTATTGGTGGCTGCGATCAAGTGAGTCCTTTGTACTCGACTGTTCAACGCTAATTCACACTGCTGCTTCCTGCTTACTACTGGCTCACAGTTAAACGGGGCGTGTCTGAACAAATGCCGTCCAATCACAATGGAAGGGGAAAAGACCAAGTGTTTGAAGTTTTACCTCGCCACCGAATGAATTCGCGAAACACTCGGGGCTCCAACCATTGAAGTTCATAGCTTGATCCGAGATCATTTTCGAACTTGATCTAAGACCGTCACAGGCTAACGTTACACCATTCGATTCCAGCGCATGGCTGGAGATCGTTGGCGAACTTTGTTACTTACCGCCGAGTATGGTGGTTCAAAGTAATGATCCAAGATCAGAATAGTGTCTAAAGAAGTGTCAAATATATGTTTTTACCAGAAAGAAACTTCATAGTATTTCAATTGTTTGATTGATATAGATTTGGTTGTTGTTTACAGTGTAGAATATAAATTGAGAGAGATATAACACGAGCGTCAAATGTGATACATTTATTTAACTAAATAAGTATTGATATTTTGTAATAAGATAATGAAATTTACGGCCGTCGCTCCAAACAGACAACGGAAAACTGGAACAGCGAATCGTAACTTTAAAAACCCTTCTCGTTTTCCGTACAAGCCACGCCAAAGTTGAGCGAAATGTTTGCTTGTGGACAGAGTAGATTTCGCCGATAATTCCCCTACTTTTCCACGTGCTTTATACCGATAGTGTATATTGGTATAATATTCTGGTTGAATGTATATGTATAAAGAAATACGCAAATACATATTTTGTTTACTATAAAATGCATTAAACAAATTTAGTTTGAAAGTAAACCGACAGATAACACGTATAATACTTTTTGAATATTTAACTAAATTAAAGTTACATGAAATATTTCCTGCCGCATTGAAAAAAAAACATCGCAGCTTATAGTTGTTGGCTTGTGCCTACTTCAGAATATTGGTATTAAAAATAACGAAAGAAATGTGGTTGTAACAAAACTTCCGGCCAGGCATCGAAATTGTACTAAAACTATAATTTACATACAAAGTGTTCACAAAATTTCTTGTAAATGCTATAAAATATTTGGCATTTCCATAGTCGTTTACACATTTTTTGAAGTGATATTATCTCGAAGTTTGTTTTTACGATATAATAGTCTGGCGAAATTTGAAGCACATTCAGCCACGTATAAAGTTTAAAAAAAAAAATAGGAGTCCTAATACCCAAACAAATATTCTCTTCTACTTCAAAACAAACAGATGCATCATGACGTCACGAAATGAGAGCCAATTACAAACATTATTTCCAGTCGTAGATTACATTTTTTCTGAACTGAGGCCGTGTCCGAAATGACAAAATTCGTTATTTTGTAATTTGTCATTTCGTAAGTTTCAATTCGGACGTTTTCGAAAGTCAATTGTTTAGCACTCTCGGCAACGCATTTCTACATCAACAGTGAAATTTTTTAAATCTAAATGTAATGCTTAAAACGGACGTATTGCTTCTACAATTATCATTGGAATGCTGCGAATATGTTAATAAATAAGAAAATAATTTTTGCAATAACGACTTTAAAAAACATTTGTTGCCAAATATATAAACAAAGCACAACACTTTGCTTTTTAAAACATGTCTAGTGCATTTTATGAACAGTTATTTGTTTTAAATAACGATTTAATTATGCATTCGCGTATGTTTTTTGAAGGTCAAAACCAAAATGGCGCTGATTTGGTAATTTTGTATTTTTGGTATCAACCTCTAGATACTAGATACCAAATTACCAAATACGTCACTACTATTGTATACAAAATCGGGTCACGTGATCATTTTGTGAACAAAATCTGCCATTTCGGACAGGACCTGAGATAAAGATATGTACAATCGGAACTCGGCCTGTCGCGTTGGTGAAACGCTTTTACATTGGAACTCGGATCGAACTGAAGTTCAGCGCAGTTGTTGCTTAAAACATTGCGCACATATTGTGTTACCAATGTGAGAAAGAACCTTCTTTCTGAAAAATAAACAGAGCGTTGGCATTTAACCCTTAACTGGTATGGTGTGGATAAACTCCTTATACAGCACATTATGGTTTTGTTGTCCATTTTACATGTTTCAGGTTAAATACACGATCACAAAGTTTATTTTGGACCTTATCTTATTTATTTGCAAAAAATACAAAACCGCCAGGGTTGTTTTGTTCCATACAATACAAGTTACGTGACGAACAACCATACCAGTTAAGGGTTTTAATTGAAATGTCTAAGCGTTAGTGGTATATTTTATTGCAATAAAAAAAGAGAGTTAGTGCAATATATGAAAAATGGCCAGAAGATCCAACCTCAGTTTGGTTGTATTTTCACATTCGGCCACGCCTTTATTGTGCCCTGGCCGCACTCATTCTGGCACAAGCTGTATGGCCTAAAATTAGGCTACATTGGTTGGCAACACTGGGCACGGTTAACTGCTCGCGAATGCTTGGCATACGTGTGTCGGGAGCCAGGTGGCGTTCTGCAATAATTCATCGCGTGCCTGCCTCTTTTTTTCTTCTTCGATAAATCTAAACGTTTTACATCCACCGCCGACCTTCGACGGTAAATCTTTTCGAAATATACAGCGGGGACTCTGCCTACAACAAGGGATTACGAGAGGTCGCCCCCCCTTCTCCCGGAACTTAGGCTGAGGGGGAGAGGGCGAAGTATTGTAACAAATTGCCAAGGACGTATCCAAGTACGTTAAGGATGGAGACCTAATAAAAATAAAAGGACTTATTTTAATATCGTTATTTAATTAGAATGGCATATAAATACACACAGCTATTATTTACAAAATACAAATCTCATTCCTTACTACACTGAAGAGCCAAAAAAAAAAAACTCGTATAGGCGTGCGTATTGAAATAACAGAGGTATGGAACCATTCAGAGTAACGCGATGCTTTCGGCAGCGCCTATATAAGTCAACAAGCGTCTGGCAAAGTTGCTAGATCGGGTACTGCTGTTACAATGGCAGGTTAACAAGATTTAAGTGAGTTTGAACGTGGTGTTATAGTCGGCGCACGAGAGATGGGACATAGCATCTCCGAGGTAGCGATAACATTTGGATGTTCGCGTACGACCATTTCACGAGTGTACCGTGAATATCGGGAATCTGGTAAAACATCAAATCTTCGACATCGCTGTGGCCGGAAAAAGATCGTGAACGAACGGGACAAACGACGACTGAAGAGGATCATTAAACGTGACAGACGTGCAACCCTTTCTCAAATTCGCGCATATTTCAATGCCTCCTGCATACCTTCAGACATTAGTCGAGTCCATGCCACGTCGTCTTGCGGCACTTCTGCGTGCTCGCGGGGGCCCTACACGATATTAGGCAGGTGTGCCAGTTTTTTTTTTTTTTGGCTCTTCAGTGTATTAACACTTACTATTTTTATAAGTTTGCGCAATTTCTATGCTGATATCAATTACAATTAAAGCCCTGAACACAGACCTTATACTACCTACAGATCACTTATCACTCACTCATTAACTACAAACGTCTGCGTTCAAAATGCCTACTAGTAGTTATACATGGTAGGTTCTGGGACACCGCCGCTCGTCACTCGTCCCCAGCCAGGAGCCAGGTGTCCCAGAACGTACCATTTATAACTACTCCCATTGCCATCAATTTATATTACCATCAATTTACATTACCCGAATTTCCGCCAGTCACTTTCTTACAGTTCAACTGGCCGACACCAGTCTGTGCTCTTCCGACAGTCGCACGCTGTATTCACTGTCCACTGTGCTGTCATCTGTCATGTCCCGTCGTCGCACGCTGTATTCACTGTTCACTGTGCTGTCGTCCTTCATCTCCCGTCGCCGTACGCTGTATTCACTGTTCACTGTGCTGTCGTCCGTCATGTCCCGTCGTCGCACGCTGTATTCACTGTTCACTGTGCTGTCGTCCGTCATGTCCCGTCGTCGCACGCTGTATTCACTGTTCACTGTGCTGTCGTCCGTCATGTCCCGTTGTCGCACGCTGTATTCACTGTTCACTGTGCTGTCGTCCGTCATGTCCCGTCGTCGCACGCTGTATTCACTGTTCACTGTGCTGTCGTCCGTCATGTCCCGTTGTCGCACGCTGTATTCACTGTTCACTGTGCTGTCGTCCGTCATGTCCCGTCGTCGCACGCTGTATTCACTGTTCACTGTGCTGTCGTCCGTCATGTCCCGTTGTCGCACGCTGTATTCACTGTTCACTGTGCTGTCGTCCGTCATGTCCCGTCGTCGCACGCTGTATTCACTGTTCACTGTGCTGTCGTCCGTCATCTCCCGACAGTCGCACGCTGTATTCACTGTCCACTGTGCTGTCATCTGTCATCTCCCGTCGTCGTACGCACCCGGCACTAATAGGCCATTCAAGACTGCTGACACAGAGGCACTGCAAAATTCCCATTTTTCTACAGAACATTTGTGTGTGTGTCTGAAGGTATTTGTGTTTGGGTTCTTCAGACCACCAATAACATTAAAATAGGGAATAGGGGGAAATAAACAAAAATATTCCACTTTAGAAAGTAAAAGGAATTATGAATCCTAGTAACACTTGTTTTAAATCATAAGTATTTTGTGGCGTAAAGAAAGCCGTATTAAATTGTTATGATTAAACAATAGGATGGTCCGAGAGTGAAAATTGGTAAACCTGGATGGCGCGAGTAGTTTTAAAGGAGATATTTCGGGCCACCAGCGTATAGCAAGACTAGTAATAGGCTCAACTATTTTGTTTTTCTGTAACATTTGTTATATTTTTAGACGCCGTTATTTTCAGTAAAAGTAAATTGTTTGTAAATGGTTTCTGCGAAAATCATTTAAATTGCGTATTAACTGTACACAAATAAAATTATCTACATGCCAAAATTAAATAATGCCCTTAAAATACCATGGCCTGTATCAAGGCATGCGAATGTGTATTCAGGTGCAAAAAAGGTTGTATTGGATTATGTATGGAAATGTTTAAATACGATTAACTACTGCTACCCCTGTGTTTTATTTAATAGGGTATCAAAATATAATAATATATCAAGACAATACCGTTTTGTTACCTAGTTTAATTTTTTGTAACTGGTCCAGGATTTTTTCTGGGTGGTGTTATTCTTGGACTTCCTTATTAGGGAATATAAAAAATAAAGGTAAAAGTTCAATTTAATCAAACATAAAATACTTTTATGTTAACACGAGTATAAAACGCTTGTGATACCTGGCACGTTTAGGAAACAACACGCCATACATGGGGTGTTTTTTTTCAAAGGTTTAATTCAAAAAGTGTGAAGAAACCGCGAATGAAATATACCCCACGCGTCGGTCTGATTTTGAAGACTTGCTGAGGTCAGAATTCTCCACGGTGTTTGTTGAACGTCGTGTTGCCCGAAGCGTGCACAGACTGAGCATAGTTTGACAGCGGTATGGAATAAGGTATATATATACGTGCTGGCCGCAGTCGTAACTCAGGAGGGTAGCGAAACGTGAATCGCAGGCGATAGAGGCGAGGACGAGCCGCTGGTCGTAAATATGCACGCAGAGCAGGGGGACGTCGGCGCCGCATTCGTCTCGCGCTCTCAAGGAGAAGGCTTCAGTCTGCTGCACGTGTCGACGTTATTGCCCGAGTGTTCAGGCCCCCGTCTACCTGGAACTTTTTCCCACGTTTAGGCCGAGAAGCGCGTGAGCGATAAGGGCGACACTGCCACGCGCATCAAATACGCCATCGCCGCTAAGCGCGAGGCTCTGAACTGGCGTGCAGTGTTCTCGTCGTGCTGCGTGTACCTATGGGACTTTCAGCGGGTACCATATTATTTTATTAGTGGGAAGTCTTTAAGAAGGTTCTGTGCAGGCGCCTATAGTAGTTTTGTATGTATCTGATGCGTGCATTTTGAGCTACAGCGCCTTGGAAAGGCCGTTTTTAGCGGTTTTGGAGTACTCTGAATTGATGTTTCTAACGTACGTGATATTTTGAAAGTACTTAACAGCTCTCGTCTGAAGTGTGTGTTATTTTCGTACATCAGCACGTTGGACGCACGCTTAATAGTTTCGTTGGAAAACTTGTATTTGGAACACTCCGCAACGCAGTTCAAGCGCCAGGTAGACGGGCGCCTTAAAGCTGTTGCCTTGTTTGAGAGCAGTGAGAATTTGGTGCAGGGAAATACGTGTTACTGAAATCCTGTTTTTGAAGCCAATGTCGAAGATATAAACTTGAAACAAAAACCTAATTGTAAGAAATGATACGCTCAAGCTCTGCATGGACGCAAATATGACAATTTTTTTTTTTAGTAATTTTTGTTGAATTATTAACTTTTCTGATCTTTCCAGGAAACAGGTTATAGGCCTACATTAATGCTACAAAAGGCTCCGATAGCAAAGTAGCATGTACTTTGTAATTTTTTTGCTCAAAAAAGTCTCTGGTGGTTTACATCTATCTTTAACTGGAACGCCAAAAAATCGAATTTCATTACCATGTATTTCTCTGATACCAAATTCTCACTGCTTTTGAACCCTGACAACGGCCTTAACGTTGAATTAAAAGTGCCAGGCAAACATTTGTGAATACTGAAATGATCTTTTGCTTGCTGTTTTTAAATGCATTATGAGTGTGAGAATAGGCCAATTTAAAAAATATATTTTCATTTTTATTATTTCACTTTTATACTTGTCCGAAGCATAAATAAAGTGATCAGGTCCACGGCAATGTTAATTTTACATATGGTGGAATAATACACAGTGCGCGTACGAGTAGATCTTAGCCAGACCTTTCAAAAGTGCTCAGTTTAGCTTGAACAGACTATAAAGGGAAATTAATGTTAAAGTAATTTCTTCTCAGTACATCAGTTTTAAAGCTGGCTGTTTCAAACAAAGTGTATTCTATATGATATTTCTTAAGGAATACTGATATGTTTAAATATCTCGCCAATTTTTATGTTTATAATTTTTTTAACTTGACGTTATAATTTACATAAAAAAATTATGAATGAGTAATTTTATTTTAATTACTCTGACGTGCNTTGCTTGCTGTTTTTAAATGCATTATGAGTGTGAGAATAGGCCAATTTAAAAAATATATTTTCATTTTTATTATTTTACTTTTATACTTGTCCGAAGCATAAATAAAGTGATCAGGTCCACGGCAATGTTAATTTTACATATGGTGGAATAATACACAGTGCGCGTACGAGTAGATCTTAGCCAGACCTTTCAAAAGCTTGAACAGACTATAAAGGGAAATTAATGTTAAAGTAATTTCTTCTCAGTACATCAGTTTTAAAGCTGGCTGTNTAGCTTGAACAGACTATAAAGGGAAATTAATGTTAAAGTAATTTCTTCTCAGTACATCAGTTTTAAAGCTGGCTGTTTCAAACAAAGTGTATTCTATATGATATTTCTTAAGGAATACTGATATGTTTAAATATCTCGCCAATTTTTATGTTTATAATTTTTTTAACTTGACGTTATAATTTACATAAAAAAATTATGAATGAGTAATTTTATTTTAATTACTCTGACGTGCTAGCCATAAAAAAAATATTCGACCTCTTCTAATCGTTGCCATTTGGAAATGAAATCTGACAGGACAAGAAACGAAACATCCGGATGTGTCATGTTAATTGAAATACAGAATTTAATTTTGGTTGTGGCAGTGGCTGTGCGTTTGTTTACGGACAACTTGATTATAAGTGAAAGGAAGGTATTTTTTTTTGTTACATCTAGACGAGATGATGTTTTAATTCTGAAATATGTAGCTTGTCCACCGCACTCGCTGATGCATTTTTCCTGTTCTTGTTTAAACTAGGCCATCTCCTCCTCCTTCTTGTGTCCGCTGTTTTTTTTTAATCGATGTTGTCGTAACGGCTACTCAGCAGGTATCCTGCCAACCGCCGCCTCGTTAATGACGACTTCCGGTTGTTAATTAAATCCCTGTTATGGTCAGCGAACCGGAAGCTTCATCCTCGGCGATACGTGATACTGGACACGACCTGCNGTTAATTAAATCCCTGTTATGGTCAGCGAACCGGAAGCTTCATCCTCGGCGATACGTGATACTGGACACGACCTGCTTGCGACCATCAACTGTTCTCTGGAATAACTACGGTGACTGTAAACCGTGACGGTTTACCACGTTCACGTAGGAAAATGGTACAAGGTTAGCTATACTCCATTCACAACTTCTGTGAAGCCCTGCTGAAGTTCTACCTCCAAGTTATTCCTCCGCCTCATGCGAGCATAGCTTAGGAAATGACACTAGAGAGCCAACGCACCGCATCCGTGCGCGCTCTGTGTAGTAATACTTCGTATCAGAACTATTTCTTACTAGGCATTACCAACACACACATTTTCTCCCCGTCTTTATTCGTTATTAGTTAATGAAATATCGTAATTGATAGATAACATATAAGTAAAAGTTCGATTTAACCGATTTTATGTTAACAGAAAATCGCTTGTGATACGTGAAATATTTATGAAACAACAAACACGCCGTACGTGGGATGTCTTTCCAAAGATTTTGATTCAAAAAGTGTGTGAAGAAACCGTGAATAGATTATAACCACCTAACTCACTCAGCTTTTGTGAGTTGGTAACGATGGTCCGCCAAGTATTTTCACCCGTACACAAAAAAACCTTACCTGTACGATTATCGCGGTCATAATTAAAACGAGTTGAATCAATTTGAGTTGTTTTCTCAAAAAAGGTGCAGAGTTTCAAAGAAAATTAAGTTGTATAGAAAAAAATCATTAAAAAATATTTGTACTTCAAATTATATTCTACCGCAAATAAGCCAGAACTGCTCTACTAGAATTGTTGAAATTCTTCTAGTAGTTTGTTAATTTATTAAACTTTACTAATTTAACAATGAATTCGTCTGACTTGGTCAACGAATTTTACACATTCAAATGGTTGAGTCGTCAGTATTGATTGAAGATAATCGGTGCTTATGTGTGTACGTTTGTGTATGCATGCTTTTGTGTGTATGTTATACATGTGTATATTATATAAATATATAGGCCTACACATACATATGTATATACAGGACGTCAGGTTATTCGCCGATACGGACTGCACCACACGAATCCGTGATCAAAACTTAGTAGAAAATATTCTTTGGTAAAAAAAAAGCGCTAAGCCCTTAGTTTGCGAGAAAAACGACACTGAAGTAGATAAAATGACAATTTCGCGTTAAGCACAGCATCAGCATGCAGAACGCCGAAACGTCGTGAGAGGCGTTCGAAGTTTGCTCTGCCCGTAGCAACGCACTTCTCCGCACGTTGTGTGCATGCAGCATGCACGGAGCTCGGCCGCCGGATGCACCCATGGCCATTGTCACGTCCCAGTACCCACTGCATGTGAACTACACGGCCTCCTCGGCACTGCTGAGCTCGGCCCGTTCCCTTGCCGTATGCCTTACGACCGACATATCAGTTGCAGCGTTGCCACATCACCTCACCTTTATCCAATTGGAATACCACATGTTTGCTACAGTGGATTTTGGACATTTCGTGTCGTTTTTCTCGTAAGCGAAGGATGTCATGCAATTTTACCAAAGAGTATTTAATACTTAGTTTTGACCACAGATTCGTGTGGTGCAGTCCCTATCCGCGAATTACCTGATAGCCTGTATTCATATATACATACATACATACACACACACACATATACATATACATACACACACACACATATATATTTATATATATATATATATACATACATACACACGCACGCGTGTTTGCCGTTTCGAAATTACCCTATATTGGTAGCCTGAACTGCGTGATCGTCACGTGTATATTGATAGTTGGGCCTTACCACGGGAAACGTCATAGTTGGTGAATGTTGTGAAACAAAATGACGTAACACGCTATTCGTAATCACACCACTACGCTGATACGTTAGGCAGTGCTTTGTACAGAGACGCCGTTGACCTTGATACCGAATCTCGAGAAAAACATTTTTTTATAAGAATTTTTTTTTAATTTTTTTATTTTTGTAGTGCACGTAGTTTAACTTCTGCGAAATAAGAATACGTGGAAGAAACAAAAAATAGAGCTGCAAACAATGTAGGTTGTTGGGTTTAACGTCTCGTCGACGGAGAGGTCATTAGAGACGGGGCAAGTTGACCAGGGAAGGGGGATTGGGGAAACGGAATCGGCCATGGTCCTTATAAAGGCGCCCGTCTACCTGGCGCTTGAACTGCGTTGCAGAGTGTTCCAAATACACGTTTTTCAACGAAACTATTAAGCGTGCGTCCAACGTGCTGATCTACGAAAAGAACACACACTTCAGACGAGAGCTGTTAAGTACTTTCAAAATATCACGTACGTTAGAAACATCAATTCAGAGTACTCCAAAACCGCTAAAAACGGCCTTTCCAAGGCGCTGTAGCTCAAAATGCACTAATCAGATACATACAAAACTACTATAGGGGCCTGCATTGAACCTTCCTAAAAACTTCCCACTAATAAAATAATATTGTCACCGCTGAAAGTCCCATAGGTACACGCAGCACGACGAGAACACTGAACGCCAGTTCAGAGCCTTGCGCTTAGCGGCGATGGCGTACTTGATGCGCGTGGCAGTGTCGCCCTTATCGCTCCCGCGCTACTCGGCCTAAACGTGGGAAAAAGTTCCAGGTAGACGGGGGCCTTAAGGACTCATCCATCGCCTGGAGTGATTTCGGAAAACCACGGGAAAACTGAAATCAGGATGGCCGGACCGGGAAACGAACCCGGGTTCTCCCGAATGCAAGTCCAGTGAGTTGCCATTGCGCCACCCCGCTCGCTCTCTTCCCTTCAGTGATACGTTTACCGTGTTGTGGTGTTCGGCGTTAGCGCCTCTTTGGCCTTGTGGTAACGACCCCTTAATGCAATATCACGTGCTAAGTTAACGGTGCGTGCCGTTTCCTCTACATCGCGAACTACGGTTACGGAGTAAGTAATTGCAGAATTATTTTCCTTGTTCAGATCGGCGTCCGAACTGCTACGCGCAGCAGGTTTGAAGCACTGCGATAGAACGGTATAGTCTGTCCACGGTAACTTCACTTTCTGAATAAAACATTTTTAAGAGTCGCCCTTCGTATCGCATGTCTGGTTGCTTCTTAAAGAAATCATAAACACAAGAGTTTTTTACATCCGCTAACATTAACTTGCTTTTTATTTTGGTTTAATTAAACTTTCGCTTACATTTTGTGTCTAAATTATAATATTTGTTTCATAGTCAATATTAATTTAAAAACAGAGAGAAATGGCTTGTAATAAATAGTTTTAACTATTACTATTTTGACATTATATGTAAATTAAACGTTTTTTGTTGCCTTAATTCAGTTCCCATGAATGAAATTTTGGAATGAAATTGTTATGCATAAAAAAATTTTTAATGGTTACTCCAGTGCACAAATACGACACTTTCGTTTCTCCTTAACGTTTTATTCCAGACTTTTATAAATATACGAGGAGAGTAACTTTCAATGAAGCACAGCACCTGACTGTACAGCAGGCAGAGTTCATTAAGAAGTGGTACACACACTACCAAAATTGTCATAATGATTTTTGTTGCAAATGAATGAAAATATTTTTTATCTCTGTATTTGTTAGTGATTTTAATTCACACGTACTATTAACACATTTTCAATCCAACTATACAATGCCGTCACTCGACGCTCTGCTGGCTCGTCGCTTTGCTGTCTTCGCACACCTAGCGCTTAAGGTCGCACTATCCTCGAATCCCCGTCGTGGGCTAAGTAGTCTCACTGGCTCGATCTAGAAGGTTCCTCGCACCCCGAGTCATGCTGAGAGAGACTATGACGATGACCAAAACATTCTTTCAAAGATAACCTTAGAAATGCAATCCGTTGAAGGTCAGGAGCGCTCGAGTCCCGATAGGCTTATCGCGCACACGCGGCAACTCGCCTTTGTAAATTGCCGCCTGCTTCTCGCATTACCACATTGTCCTTGGCATACTTGTTTCTCTCGCTATAACGGAACAGGGCAAAGGAAGCCATGCGGACCAGCAACATGTAACAGTATTTTGAAAAGAATTTGGCAAGCAGTCTACAATAAGTTACAAATACTTACTACAAAACTAAAGTAGTGACCACCAATGTGGGGCAACGGTGGCTGAGCGGTTAGACTGCTTGCCTCCCACCGAGGAAAATCCTCCTTCACTCTCATCGGCTCTCAAGACGTCGATGTTAAGAGCCGCCCAAATCTCTTCACTCACTAACGATCATTGTTTATCAACCCAGGGGTGTGAAGCCTCTGCTGCTTGAAAAATGGAGAGACGACAGCTCCCCAGTAGTTATACTATTTAGGTTCAGCGTCAGGGTTTGGGGGCTGCGGAGCCATGGAGGCCATCTTGAATGACGTCACGAGACAAACTCCTGCTGTGTCATTCCTCGTCAACGTCGGCCATGTATTATTTCCCCTCCCGCTCTGTCATTCCTGGCGAATGGCGGTCATCTTGTATGTCTCCACTTCATGCTCTTGCATTCCGTGTGAGGGGTTTTCTAAGAATCCTCCAGATCTCCTTTATTTTCTCACTCTCTCCCATTCCTTCCTACCTCGTGTCTCCACTTCATGCTCTTGCATTCCATTTGGAGTGGTTTTCTCAGAGTCCTACCAGATGTCTCTACTTCACGCTCTTGCATTCCGNAGTCCTACCAGATGTCTCTACTTCACGCTCTTGCATTCCGAGTGTGGTGTTTTCTCAGATTCATCCCGATCTCCTTTATTTACTCACGCTCTCTCCATCCTTCCTAGTGGGCGTCCCCACTTCATGCTCTTGCATGCTGTGTGGGGGTTTTTTTCTCAGAGTCCTCCGGGTCTCTTCCGTCCCCCACATTCTATCCCTCAGGGGGTTTTCTCATATTTTTTCTGGTCTCCTTTCACCTGACATCCTGGCAGCACGAGTCTCATGTTCTGCCATTTCACCTTGGTTTTCTCATATTCCTTCTCGTATTCTTTTACCTGGCATCCTGGCGGGGACAAGTTTCATGCTCTGTCATTCCACTTCGGTTTTCTCATATTCCTTCTAGGCTCCTTTCACCTGACGTCCTGGTGGGGNGCTCTGTCATTCCACTTCGGTTTTCTCATATTCCTTCTAGGCTCCTTTCACCTGACGTCCTGGTGGGGACGGTGTCCCATGACCTGTCATTCCACTGTGGTTTTCTCATATTCCTTCTGGTCTCCTTTCACCTGGCGTCCTGAAGGGGAATAGTCGCATGCTCTATCATTCCACCTGCGCGACACGGAGCATGGCCTGCCCACACAATTAGCCTAGAGTCGCACTGCGCGCGCGCCAATTATCCTAAACCTACCTATAAGCATAGTTGGCTGTAATTTCCGAACTGTTTTAGATAGTCACCGAATTCATAACATAGGCATCACCCCCAACAAAGAAGTGGGCAGCAGGGTCATGTGTGCTCTGAGCGCACTTATAAGGATAGTTGGATGTTACAGCCAACTATACTTATACGAGGGCTTAAGGTCTAATTGTCTCTACAGGCCCATTCAGTATCAAGGGCGATGCCTATGTTATGAATTTGGTGACTATATCTTAAACGGTTCGGAAATTACAGCCAACTATGCGTATAGGTGGGCTTAGGATGTATTTGGCGCGCGCGGCGTGACTCTAGCCTAGCATGCAAGGACAGACTTTGCTCCATGTCGCGCAGGTAAAATGACAAGAACATGAGACTCGTCCCCACCAGGATGTCAGATGAAAGGAGACCAGAAGGAATATGAGGAAGCCATAGTGGAATGGCAGAGCAGGAGACTCATCCTGCCAGGATGCCAGGTGAAAGGAGACCAGAAGGAATATGAGAACCCCCCAAGGGATAGAACGTGGAAGATGGGAGAGACCAGGAGGAGTCTGGGATAACCCCCACACGGAATGCAAGAGCGTGAATTGGAGACATCCAAGATGGCCACCGTTGGCCAGGAATGACATAGTGATAGTGACAGAACCCTCTTAGCCTTATGGACCTCCGGGATTACTTTTCTCTAGCTTCTTACATTTATTTTATATTCTCAAGCTTCGTAAAATTAAATATCCATATTATATGAAAAATATGCCATCACTGCCAAGGTCATGTGTTTCAAAAGTTTTTTTTTAATGAATACATAACATTCAACATGTTAAAATCTGTTAAAATTATAAATGTTTCTAAATAAAATGAAACACAACATTCAACATTTTAAAATGGCGGACTTTGACGAGGAATGACAGGGCAGGATGTTGCCTCGTGATGTCATCGAAGATGGCCGCCGTGGCTCCGCAGCCCCCAGCCCCCAGCCCCTGATGCTGAACCTACATTTTATAACTACTCCTCCCGTGTCCTCCCCCCAAAACCTCAAACTCGGCGTCTATGATTGCAGGTGATCATGAAGCAAGTGTAGCAGGAATTCGAATTGAAAGAGGTGGAAGGCTCGTCATCTCGCTCGCCGACTATGGCAATGCGAGCTGGCTTGCCGGGCGAAACCGTCGACGCCTGCCCTAACGTCGGAATGACAGGTCTGGCGAACGTCGAGCCCCGTTAATCGTGGAGGATCGCATCTGCCCGCGGGTTCCCGCGCTGTTATGCCGTTACGACGCGCTGTAGAGAGCGCGCAAGCAGCCCTGCCTGGTCCACGGATAATTATGTAATTACACCTCCTTCCATATTCCCTATCCCCTCTCCTACTTTACCAGCACTATCTTCTTCGCTCTTCCTTCTTGAGTTCGTTGACGCGTCCAACATTTCCGTGCGTCGACTGTGAATCTCCTGAGCGTTGGTGCCACGCGACTAATGGCAGTTGACGGTAACCTGGACACTTTTGAAAGCCCTGCTCTAGATCTACTTGTACGCGCATTGTGTATTCTTCCGCCGTATGGTAAATAAACATTGCCATGGATCTGATCACTGTATCCATGCGTCGGTCAAGTGAAACTTTGAAATTATTGGAAAACTAAATATTTTACAAATTTGCTAATACTTGCACTTAAATGCATTTAACATAGAAATAAAAATTAATAATGCTTACCTAACACTTTAAATGCAACGTTAAAGCATTGAACTACTTTTCCTCCATTTTTACCAACTTTTCTGGGTGCATGTCAGTTTAGTGTGCCGGTAATACTATATGCAGGTAGGGACAGTTATATTTTCCAAAGGTTAATTTCAAAAGTACTTACTTTACCGTGAACATCCTATAGCAACAAAATTATATATTGTAACAAATTTTTGGGCTTTTAATAAAATGGCGGTCTTGTTTTGACTAACTAAAATAACAAAATCCTATATTCTGTTTATTTAAAATGCTAGTTTGAAAGATAGTGTAGAATCACGTTAATTCGAACTAATTGCGACCGAGACCTGTTCCAATTGCCATATTTTCGGATTATCCGAAAACCTTCCTTTAATATATGTATTACTGAGCAGCATCTTTAAAGTACCTGTAACCTTTTTAACAAGGTGATGAGTGTTTATTGTAGTTCAGTTGACATCTGTCATTGTTTCAGTTCACTTGTGAACATTTCCTGCCTGCCGAATAACTTTACGCGAATGTACACTGTATCTATTGATTCCAAGATTTATAGCAAATGGAAGCATACCACGTGCACCCTTACAGATAAGTTTTAATTTTTTTAACATTTAGACAAAGGCGAGCGTGCAACTAAATTGTCTGTGGAATTCGGCATCAGAGAAGCCATCTTCAGTGACGGGAAGAATAGACTTTGTATTTTCTTTACACTATTGTTAAATAGCAAAAATTAAGAAATTACAGTTTGATTTCGTATTTATGATTATGATTTTTTCACAGACACTCATTCGGATGAACCTGATTTTCGGACTTGTGAAGTTCGAATAAGATGGACTTCGCTGTATACATGTTTAAATTTCACGTATATTACACGGATTAATGTAATTACAACGAAAGATTACCATAAAACAACCAGTCATGATAATTAATGCAGGAATTAAGTTCGTCTCTTGAGCAAAACTACACGTTAAATATTTGATCATCTGTATTAACTTGAATTTAAATTAATCATTTCCTCGCTAAATTTTCCCCACCTCCGTGATGATGTTTGTCTGTGAGCATCCCGAACACACCCTACAGACCTCACATGCAGACCACCGGCTCTTTATGACGAATATTCACGCTGTCCACANATATTTGATCATCTGTATTAACTTGAATTTAAATTAATCATTTCCTCGCTAAATTTTCCCCACCTCCGTGATGTTTGTCTGTGAGCATCCCGAACACACCCTACAGACCTCACATGCAGACCACCGGCTCTTTATGACGAATATTCACGCTGTCCACAGAATTATCCGTGCAGACGTTCCTTCGCTGCGATATCTAACATCACTCGGTGCCACTCTGAATCGCCACTCTAGGTTCTCAACTAATGGTACTCTCTCTCTCTCTCTCCCTCTCTCCTCTCTCCCTCTCTCTCTCTCTCTAACTGGGTACAACTGGCCACAGCTGAACTCAGCTTGGACAGCGGTTGGTTCGAGTGTCTGGTATTTGAAAGTGCGTCAATACTCTCCACTCTTCAGATCATTCGACACCTTGACTCGCCAAAATGAAACATGGCAATGTTGATATGTTTCTCGGAAAATAATACCTCCCGTATTTTTTTTTATAACCACGGAGTTTCATCATCCGTTTTTCAATGCTCCGTACATTGTAATGCCAGTTATAGTATATTAATGGTTACTTCCAACTTTTATAAAGCCCTACTGAAGTTCTATTTTCATGTAATTACTCTGCCTCGTGCAAACAAAGCTTAACCAAGTATAAAAAAACTTTCACCAAAAGAACAACGCACTGCATTTGTGCGCACGAGTACTATTTCTTACAAAACATTACCAACATACCTGTTTCCTTTCTGATAAAATATTATAATTTACAGATAAAATTCCAGTAAAATTTTTATTTAACCAGAGAGAAGATATGTTTATGTTGACACAAGCATAAAATGCTTGTAATACATGACATATTCAGGCATGAACGAAATGCGTCGTACCTGGTGTGGTTTTTTTAATGTTTGATTCAAGAAGTGTGAAGATACCGCGATTCATTTTCATGCAATCTTCATTGCAGATCGGTTAGAGCACGTGTGCAAACATCTCAAAGCAGTTATTTGACAAACGGTGTTCTAACCTCAAATCCAATCCAAGCCGTTTTTGCTAGTCGTATTGGCAGAAAAGCAGCTCAATGTTGAACACAGAGGCGACTGGTTTAGCGCAGCCAGCGAAACCGGCCTACCTCATCTTCAGTTTATGATGCGGACACGCGATAATATTTTACGTCGTACGGTTATGCACGGAGAAGCTACGGCGACGGACGGAATAGAACGTCATGATTGTCGTGGGTTTCCGGACCGCCAACTTAAACCGTATCGGTCCTCGGAACGATATGTAACGTCTAAGTGATAAATAAAGCGTAACGCGTTCACATTTACGTTAAAACTAATAGTTTATGCTGGCTGCCAGATGACGAAGTGCCATGCTGATACTGAAGCAGTAATCAGCGACTACGCGGTACAGAGAATGGTTGAGCTTACAGTAATAAAATATATTATAATTTCCGTCTGCATAATTTTGGGATATATTCGAACTATAGTTCAATTTTTATAAAAACGTACTTCTGCATTTTGGGTTTCCTGAATCATTCAATTTCTTGGGGAGTGGGGGAAGAAAAGTATCCTAATCAAACAGCTATTTCCTGTTTAGTGTTAAGTGTTGCGTCACAAGATCAGGTTTATAAACTATCTAGTGCAATAACACCCGAGAAAGTAAAAGTCACTGTCTTTATGACATGTCTACACTCTAAGAAATTATTTGTAAATTTACCATATCAGTGTAAACGTACAGTGACAAAGCGCGAATGGTAAAATATTTTCCTATACATGCATGGTAACGTTCCTACAGTTTCTCAGGGAAAGAGTCATATGCGTAGGGAAGTTTTCTATTTTATATAGTAGAAATGTTAAACATTCCCATATTTTCAGCCTGACACGTAGTACTATTTACAAAACTTCCATTGCAGTTTAGGAAGTTTACCAGAAATAAGTGTAATTCATAGGCAAACTTTCTATAACGGCAACTTAAGTTTTACTTCTTCAGATGAGAACTCTTCGTGGTTTAAGTCAACTTCTTTCTTTTTATTGCTAATTTTTTACTTAAATTAGTCGTGATCCCGCCCTTATAACGATCACTGCCACTAACGGTATTTTATTTTCTCTAAACTTGTTTTTAAATACATTGGAACGTAATAGCCGCATACTTTTGTAAATACCATAGAGTATAACACGAGCGAAGCCCGTCGGTGCAGATTTCCCCCCGACCTCCTTGATTGGCGCAAAGTGCTACTCTTTGACCTTGACAGCCAATGTAGGCGCGGCTTTCAACAAACCCTGAAGTTGATTCATTTCATCCGCAGTTGCTAAAGAGCTGCTATCCGCGTGCACAGATAAAAGGGAATTATCACTAGCTGTTAACGTCGTCCTTTTTTTATCATCTTCGATTAATCCGTTTTTAAGCTATTTTGCCATACCGTATTTCTTGTTACATTTTTTTGGCTCCTAGGACAGTAAGGCATAATTTATGTGTCGATGGCCCATCGTACTTGCTAACTGACAAGGCGTTGATGTACATTTATAGTGAACAATGCCTCGCTTTTCAGTGCATAAAATGGAGCACAGGTCAGATCAGAAACGTAGTAGAGTACCTACAGTCTACTTTCCGTGTCGTTTTTATAAAACGTTTATGTAGTGTACACACGGAAACCTCCCTCTCCACTCATACTCATAATGAACGATGTACCCGTCACATCCGTACGCTGGTACCATCATATGATTGTAAACGTACGGGTTAATAGGAGCAGCTGTTTTACCCAATATTTTATATTTCTAATTTTAAATACTTGATGTATTTTACTATCATCGGCTTCACGATCGTCCTTACAACCAATGACGTCGCCGTAGTTACCATTGTTCTGGTAACACGTGATCCCATTCCAAGGACTCTGATACCAACGCCTTAATTTTACTGGCAGAGGCTAGCATGGATGTATCTGGAATGTTTCTTTCAAGGACACTGGCTGGAGCCCATGATCCTTTGGTACAACGAAACCAAAGAACAAAAACGGGAAGTACTGTGAGCCTCGCTCTATTTATCGCAAGGGAGACGTATTGTTGACACTATCGTAATGGGTGATCCTTTACATCCCCGCGGTACCACGCTGTATTCACACCAACGGCGACCGTTTCAAAAAAACTTACCGAGACAACATTTTGAATACAAAAACCTGAAAGGTAATTTAGGGGGGGAGGGGGAAATGTATATAAATCGATTTAGACATTGTCCCCTTACAGAAAACCAACTTTTATGACCTATGACCAACTACGGGCAAAAATGTTTCCTCAGAAATTTCATTTCAAAATAATAATTATTATTAAGGTCGCTTCTGGATTTTCGCACGCGGGAATCGTGGCGAACGACATCACTGGATGGAGGATTTTCTCGGGGAACTCCCATTTCCCCCGCCTTTGCATTCCGTCGCTACTCCATACTCACCCTTCGCCCCCGTCGGCTCTCAAGACCTCGAAGTTGAGAGCCGACCAAATCTCCCCACTCCACTCCATGTCCCTCACACTCCCCGGTACCACATAACCCTCCGGAGCTACTACCTAGCAACGCCACTGATTAAAATTCATATAGTTCCTTTTATTAGATTTATTAAAGGGATTTACCACCATTTTCATACTTTTTAAATATTGTTACTTTATGTAACAACGAAAAAAAGTAACATAATAACAATGTTTTAGAAATAATTTGCGACGAACAAAAAAAATATGTCCAGTTTTCTTTTCTTACCATCCTCTTATGCCTAGAAGACAGTTTCTGCAAAAAAAATACATCTTTATTTATCTGTGATTGCATCCTTGTCAATCCAAATATTTTTTCATGTGGAAACCCCACCCAGAGTATGTAAAGTTTAATGCCTTTACATTTCAAAACTTTTTTTACAAGATAGGTGTCTGGAAATTTCGTGAGCTGTATTTCCTCACTATAAAAGCCACCTAGAATAACTAGGCCATCCAATTCTTCGAGATAGTAGCTACGGGGTTCATAATGACGAATTTTGACAACTCTGTACAATTCATTTGACCAGTTCTGTGCATATCCCTTGTCAAATGTTCCTTTCACTCTTGAAATGCGTATGTTGTCTCCAATATTAGCTTTTGGCTTCCGACTATAAACAGTTTTTTTCATATTTGTAAACTGTTGGTGGCAACTAAATGTCATTAACATCGATGAGGCACATACCTATTGTATGGTGTCTTTTGTGGTTGTACTCGGAAACCAGTTCTGGTAATATTCCTAATCATTTGTAGCTTCCTTGTACTGAGAATTGTTCCCACGTCGCTGTTTTCAAAGTACGATTATACCTTTCGACAACAGCACACTTCATACCACTATGTGTAAAATATTGATTGATCTTGTGTTTCTTCATTAGATGCTGGAATTCTGGATTATAGAACTCGCGTCCAATATCGGTTTGCAGATTTTTTGGCGGGTCTTTGTCACCCAAAATGAGTTCCATAGCTTTAGCGACATCTTTACGTCGTTTGTTTTTGACTGGTACAGAAAAGGCAAACTTGCTATAGCAATCAGTAACAGTAATCATATACTTGAATTCTTTATTCATACATATGTATGGAATTATTATGGCCAAATATGCCTGGTAAAAGTCATGCAATCAAAACACCATCACGTTGCATCTTTGATAATTCAGTCTAGCCGGCTTCTGTAGTTCGCTAGCGATTTCTGCCCGACTAATCGTATGTAGCCTCCTTCACACAATTTTTCCAGGATTTTAGTAATTTCGTTCGTGTGGGAATAATTTCCAGCTCTATGTGAAGCAATCAGCAGTTGCAATCTATCAAGTTCGTTTACATCATCCCAATATACATAGTCTAGATGATGTCCATCTTCGATTTTTGCCAGCAGACCAGAACCAGAACAGGTGTGAAATAGTGCTGAATTTTGCATGAGCAGTATCCTTATACTCATTGCTCGATGGAGCGTTATCTTTTAAATGTGCACTCGTTAGTTTGAGCAATCTCTTGAGTAATTCGTAAAGGCCAGGGAATGCATGCACAGATGCATTTCCCGATTTGAGTTACACCATTTAGGAGGAAAAAAAATTCCTTGTTTCCCAGAAACCATTTTTTATTTCGAACCGAGGCGAATACATTGCTAGGTAACCATGAGCATCTACATTTCGAGTATTAGCTCGTTCTTTTTTCGTTTCAAAACTGGCAATGGAATATCGTCTTCATCCGCCACTTCTTCTGCATCCAGTTTATGCTTTCGTTTCCTACCTGGCTGCTGTAAGGCTTCATCAGGTTCTTTCTTCAATGCGACAGGTGAAACAACAGTTTGAAAATTAACACGTAGAGATGTGAGTGGTTTGAATGCATCCTCCAAAACCTTGTCATGTTCCAAATGTGCTCGATTGGCCAACAAATATTTTTCACGCACATTTTCGATAACGCGATGTAATTCATTAGCAGTGTCAGCCACCATTTTGCTAAATAAAAAACAGTAATGGAAACAGTTTATATATAATTTTACTATTTATTGCAGTCTTTGGTTTTGGATAAAATGCTGCTATAGGCCGAGGTGCACTAGATGTATGAGTAGCAGCATGTATGGAAGTCAGCTTGATGTTGTTTTTGATATTGTCTTCTAATTTTGTTACGCGCTGTATAATAGCATCTCAGATATGACTACAGTGTTTCCGTACTTTCTCATCATAACTCATGGCAAACAAAGCATTAATAATCTTGCTGGTTATTCTTTCTTCTACACCATCAATTTTTGTATCTAACATAAAGAGTTTGCACAAGCCTTTAGTCAATGTACATAGTTAGGCATATGATTTATCAGATATTGTTTGCATTACTGCCAATACCCTTAAAGTTTCTGAATAAACTGATTGAATGTACAACATATTTACAGCATCACCACCATGTTTCGGTTCACCCACATTCTTAAGTCACTTCCTTTCAATTTTGCAGTGACCATCTTCCATCTGCACCAGGCAGCTATCTCTCCGCCATTTCAGACCATTATGTCTGAATTTAAATACGGTATATGTCATCTCTTACTGGTGAATGATTATGAACTTATCAAAACCTCGACGATACCTAACTTTAAGTAGAAGAAATTATTTTACTATCACAAGGAATCCGTATGGCCCACTCTAACAATAAGCACAGACATCTTTAAACGTTTCAAAAGGCATGTCTGTATTTACATGGTCGGAATACGCATGGCGTAAATTCCTTTCATCAATCGGAAACAAAACTAGCACATTTGCATTATCTCGAAGTAACTGTTTTGGCATCCGAGAATAAGTTTTACAGAGGTAAAAACAATCCACCAATGCATATCTGCCCATACTGAAATTTTCCTACAATCAGGTCTGCTTCTCACATGCCATATCAGCGAAAACAAATACACAGTTTTGTTTAGCCTTATCGGGAGGAATCACACCCTCATTATTGATGTATGGAAAATACTTTAGACCATCCACATTTTCTATAATCCGAGCAAGTCACTTGTACTTTGGTTGTCGAAGTGATTTCGAGTATAGGTACACATTCTCGAACCAAAGACCATACAGTCACTCCAGTAAACTCAGAAGCACGCATGCTTTGATACAATTAGATGGTCCACAAATAAGACACCGTATGTCATTTAGCAACAGAGGACCATGACATGATTCGTGGAAAGTAGCTTCATCCTAAGCGATGATATGCACTGGGATACTAGTGTCCTGCTTGATAATCTCCATTCGACTGATATAGAAAATTTTCAGGGGAAGTGAGAGGCCATCAAAAAGTCTGGGGAAGTTGTCGGACACAAAAATATTTGAAGGAGTTTTCTAATATGTTGGCGGTCCGTCTGTTTTAATGCCTTGTAGAGGCAAGACCAAAACTGGGTGTGGACTTGTGGATTCGCTTATAAACAAGCTTCCATTCGAGCTGCACATTCTCTGTTACGAGTATTGCGGGCCGGGCACGAAGTTTGCAAAAAGTCTTGCCTGTGGTGACACCTTAGACGAGGCATGTAAAGACCACGATATTGCTTATGCGAGCAGTAACATCTTGAGCGACAGACATGCTGCCGATGCTGTTCTCGCCGATAAAGCCAAGAATATTCCAAAATCACCTCAGTCCAAGTTTGGTGAGTATCTAGCTGCTTGGGGAGTTTCCAAGATAATGAAAACCAAAGTCAAACGAGGTATGGGCATGCAATTTAACCAGAAGAAAAATAAAAGGAGAACACAGAAAAGCACTTACTGGGAGGAAGAAAAAAGGAGGTTTTCTACCATTCGTTCTGCCTGCACTGGGTGCTCTTGGAGGTCTCATCGTTGTTGCTAGCAATATAGCCAAGGCATTAATCAGTGCTAAAGAACAAGGTAAGCAGTTGGTGGAAGAAATTTTACACAACCGAAAACTGGAGTCGCTCGCAATCGGTGAAAAAAATGGCAAAGATCTGTACTTGAGACCATATCCGATAGTCGGTGGAGGCCAAAGAAGAAATAGGAAAATTCGAGCGAAAGGGACAAAATGTAATCTTGAAGTCATTGCCTAAACGCCCCCTTACGAACATAGACATAAAAAAATTTGCATGCAATTTAAGAATAATAAGTTCCACGGCGTGCACATGTGTAATGGACTGCCACGGAAACCTAAACATGAGTCGGCAGTCGTAAATTTAGATAATATCAAAGGTCCAGGCACACACTGAGTTGCAGACAAAAAAAGGTGGAAACAGAGCCAAGTATTTCGATAGTTTTGGAAACCTATGTCTACCGCTTGAGTTGAGGGAGTTTTTGCATGATGTGAAACTGAGTTATAATTACAATCCCAAGCAGCTGCCGAGCGAGTGGAATTGTGGACACTTGTGCATTCGCTTCGTATGTGATATCTTCCAAAGATGTGCAGATAGAATTCTTGCGTCAGTCATTTCTATAACTCTGGTCATATCGGGAAAGAGCTCGGAGCTTCGCTCCACGCATTTCCCTGCACTTAAATTAGATGGTTCCTGGTCTTTGGCACTAATCGATTTCCAGACATATTTTTCAGTCCAAAATGTGTACTTCTCCAACTGTATGTTTTGTTATGTTCGAGCGGACAATGGAGCATCAGTCGAAGTATGTTTACCAATCGGCTCCTACGAGATAGAAGACATTGCTACATTCCTGTAATACTCGCTACAGCCTGATGTAACGTTGTTTCTTCGAAGGCAAAATGATTTGCAGTGCAAACATTGATTTCACAAAACACGATACACTATATTCCATGCCAGGTTTCGAGAATAAAATGTACAAGGCAGGTAAAGTGCATGAATCATCCCTGCAGGTAATTAATTTTCCAGTGAATGTTATAAGGATAAACTGCAATGTGGTTAGCAGTTCATGCCTGAATGGGCAGCCAAGCCACACACTAAATGAGTTTTCCGCTCTTGTACCTGCAGGATTCAAGGTCGTCGAGGTGCCTAAAACACTAATTTATACTACAGTTACAGCTAAGAGTGTGCAAGAAATTGTTGTTCGAGTAGTCGACCAAGAAGACTGGTTGATTAATTTACGTGATGAAGAAATAACTTTATGTTTAGATTTGAAGAAAGATTGGACTGAATTTTAAGAGGAAAAATATTAGAAAAACTGGTAGAGGCAACATGTGAAAGGTCAGTATGCTTCGAGCAGTCATTCTGTTAAAAAGCGAAATTGTACACTTTCTCAAACGTCTTGGATACAAAATCTGCAAAAAGGGATGCCGAAATACTTAGCAATGAAGAACCCATCAACTATGTAGATTATGTTACAAAAACTGAATTTCAATCGTAATCAACGTATCGACCGGGGCCATATGCATTGTTATTATAGGTTCGAATCCCAGTGCAAAACCAGGATATTTATACTGTACCGTGTCATTCATACTTGAGGTTCAGGGGAACGATTACTAAGGAAGAGGGTGTATTGCCGGTAATAACCCAAATCATCAGAAATGGTATACTGCACATGATCAACAGAATTTCTTATGAAATGGGAGGTGTTGAAGTAGATTCGACAAGGGATGTTGCAATTATGGCTATTATAAAGAACTACCTGTCTATTACATGCAACCAACTACCTGCTGCGAAAATGGCTGGCTGGGGAGTCGAAGCAGACTATAAACTACCAGTTTATATAGGTGTAAAATTCTAAGTACATGTATCCCATTAGCCATACTGTTAGTTTTCGCAGAGGATTATAGGCATGCAATTTTATTAATTTAAAACAAGAATTAATTATTTTCTTAGTCAAAACGCAAATTCGACCGATTGTATCGATAGTGTCCTAGCTTCTGGTCCAATAGCAACATCCAGGATCGCATTCGTTTGCGCCTTTTCTGTACCAGTCAAAACCGAACGAGGTAAATATGCAAACCGATTTTGGACGCGAATTTTATAATCCAGATTTCCAGCATCTAATGAAGAAACACAAGATCAATCAATATTTTACACATAGTGGTATGAAGTGTGCTGTTGTCGAAAGGTATAATCGTACTTTGAAAACAGCGATGTGGAAACAATTCTCAGCACAAGGAAGCTACGAATGGTTAGGAATATTACCAGAACTGGTTTCCAAATACAACCACAAAGGACACCGAACAATAGGTATGTGTCCCATCGATGTTAATGACATTAAGTTGCCTCAAACAGTTTACAAATATGAAAAAATGGTTTATAGTCTGAAGCCAATAGCTTATATTGGAGACTACATACGCATTTCAAGAGTGAAAGGAACATTTGACAAAGGATATGCACATAACTGGTCAAACGAATTGTACAGAGTAGTCAAAATTCTTCATTATGAACCCTGTAGCTACAATCTCGGAGACCTGAATGAGAAAGTTATTCGGGGTGGGTTTTACAGTGAGAAAATACACCCCACAAAATTTCCCGACACCTATCTTGTAGAAAAAGTTTTGAAATGTAAAAGCAATAAAATCTACGATCGTTTAATATGATTTCAAGATCAAAAAAATGGTTGGCTTGACAAGGATGCAATCACATATAATAATGTATTTTTTTACAGCAAGTGTTCGCTTGTCTTAAGAAGGTAGAAAAAACGGATGACTATGCTTCAGTCTGGAATTGGTAAGTGGACAGAACATGATTTTGTGTAAAACTAACTACAAGAAAAATGTATTATCCTGTTCAAACAAAAATTTGTTTGATTTTTTTTTAGAATATAATTGTTTTATTTTTAGGATTATGATTGTTTTATTTTTAGGATTATTACCTACTCATGGCTGCATGCCTACTTCCTGGTTTAAGGTCTAATTGACATACCCATGTCTATACTGTTTCCAATCTGTATTAATAAAAAATTCAAAGCACTGGTTGTAGTGATAAAAACAACGAAATATTATTTTCAGTGTATTATCAACTTTCCAGCTGCAGGAGTTAACATAATGAACACATACCTCTCAAATAGACATACTCATGCCTATGATCTTTGGAAAAATAATAATTTTCACATATTTTTTATATTTTCATCATTTAAACCTATGCTGCCACCCATCTCACATCTAGAAACAAGATGTCGAGGTGGAATGATAGAGCATGAACTCTAACATTCTTGAAACAAGGTGCTAGCATGGAATGAGAGAGCATGAAATGGAAAATTCTAGGGTGGAATGATAGAGCAAAAAGTATCATGACAGGGCAATGAACTGGAACATTTTAGGGTGTACATTACAAAGCATGAAAGATGGTGGTTTCGAAAACAAAATGGTTGACTCAAAAACAAAATGGAAGATTAAAAACCAATATGGCATATTCAAAAACAAGATAGTGGTTTAAAAAACAATATGGCGGATTTTAAAACAAGATCACAGACTCAAAGACAAGATGACAGACTCAAAAACAAGATGGTAGACTCAAAAACAAGATGACACTCAAAAACAAGATGACAGACTCAAAACAAGATGACAGACTCAAAAACAAGATGACAGACTCAAAACAAGATGGAAGACTAAAAAACAGGATGGCAGACTCAAAAACAGGATGGCAGACTCAAAAACAATATGGCAGACTCAAAACAAGATGGCAGACTAAAAAACAGGATGGCAGACTCAAAAACAGGATGGCAGACTCAAAAACAATATGACAGACTCAAAACAAGATGGAAGACTAAAAAACAGGATGGCAGACTCAAAAACAGGATGGCAGACTCAAAAACAAGATGGCAGACTCAAAACCAGATGGCAGACTCAAAACAAGATGGTAGACTCAAAAATAAGATGGCAGGTTTAAAAACAAGATGGCAGGTTTAAAAACAAGATGGCCGATTCATAACAAGATGGCCGATTCATAACAAGACGGCGGATTCATAACAATATGGCGGATTAAAAAACAAGATGATGGACTTAAAATCAAGATGGCAGACTCAAAAACAAGTTGTCAAACTCAAAACAATGTGGCTGACTCAAAACAAAATGCGGACTCAAAACAAAATAGCAGACTCAAAGCAAATCGGCTTACTGAAAAACAAGATGGCTGGTTCTGTGGAAGGTCAAGGTCACCTCTGGTTTACTGCCAGTTGCCATATAACTCCTCTCCTCTTCACCTCCAACCACCTGTTTTAGTCCCCCCATTTTCTATCTACTAATATTATTATTACAACCGAGTACGCATGAATCTGGTACGTTGTTTTTTGGTGTAATTCCTGGAAGAAGAACTTTAGCAGTGCTTCAGGAAAACGTGAAGTAACAGCGGATTGATTATAGGTTGGGATGTGTATGCGAGTGTTGAGTGAGAGGTCGGGTGTATGTAGGCATTCAAGTCACGTGCCGGCGTGCCTTTGAGCTGTGGTTGTCGGCGGTGTGTCTCAATGCGGTTAGCTCGTCCCTCATTGGCATAACAAAGCAGCAGCGGGCTGCTCCTGGCCGCCTGCCATAGCACCCGGCCACAAGGCGCCTCTCCGCCTGCTGTCGTGTTCGTGGTTCGGCATTCCGTGTACGCACGTTTAGCTAGCCGCGCGTGCGCACGCTCATAAGCTATGGCGAATTACTGTTGTAAGCTGTTATAATTCTATCCTTGGTTTCTCCACACTATTTTAATCTAAATTGTGGAAAAAATCATCTCATGTATGACGTCCTTGGTTGTGTCTTAAATGTGTCACGTACAACAAACGGTTTATACTTATGTGAACATAAAAATGCGTAATTTTTGGTTAAATTGAACTTTTGCTTACATTTATTTATATTTCGTGTATTATTAATATGAATAAAAAAGGGGGACCTAACATTGCCATAGACCGCCTCACAATATTCACGCGTCATCCAAGTGACGCCATGGAATTTTAGGAAAGTAAATACGACGACCACCTGCAAATCTATTGCTCTTATGTATGTGTATAAAACTAGAAACACTGGCACAGTTAGTTGTTAGTTTAAATATTAAATGTTGCGCCTGCCTAGTGGTTGAACTGTATTGCAAAGTTTTCGAAATCGTTTTTTTTTTTTTTACGAAAATACTATATGTGCCCTTAGTATGTTCTCGTACGAAACGACATCATACCCCAGACGAGAACGGAATGATACCTTAAAATTACTAAGCATGCTAGTAGAAGGAAAAAAATGAAGTCTGAGGCAACGGGACCTGGGATCGGGGCTCGGAACTGTTCATGCTTTGTAATTCCGGTTGGCCGGCGGCCATCTTGTCCGCCATGTAGGATGTCAGTGACCCTTGACCTTTGTCCTCGGTAATCTTTGAGCTTGAAAATCCAAAAATCCAAAGAATTTTTTTATAAAGTATAAAAATTAAATAAGAAATTTATTTCAAAAATTATAAAAACAATATTAGAAATTATTTAAAAAATATATAATTAAAGATGAATTTAAAAAACTTACATTTCCGGAGGTCCTCCCAGCCGCACGCCCAGCAGACGACTGACCCCCCCCCC
>NQII01001175.1:518158-558555 GCA_002778355.1 Clitarchus hookeri | reverse complement strand
TTACTTTATAAAAATTAAAAAAAAAGACATTTCCTAGTACAAAATCTAATGTGCGTGTATTCACCATGGTGGCAGTTACTGAGAAGTAATTAATATAATTATTATCGTTTCTGTGCACCTGGTAACCATGAGGATCTTGTAATTAATTTTCATATTTTATGACAGCGGTCTTTTATGAATAATTTTGCTTTAATTTAAGGTGTTTAATTTTATGGACACTTTTATAAATTACATAGCCATTGCCAGCAAAATTTATAAATGTATAACTGTGCTGTCTTAAATATTTGTATTTCATGTTTTTTTCTAAGAAATATTAAATTAGTATTTTATACATCCGTTATCGCTCACACACACATTCAATACACGGTGAGAAGAAGAAAGAGAGAGGGGGTAGAGGGACAAGATTAAGATTAAGGTAGGTGTAGCCACAGAAAATTTGAAACGTGCCGCTCCCCTCATTTTCTCACTCTTCTTTCGCTCTCTTCTCTCTTTTTTCTCTCACACCTGTCTCTCTCTTATTTCTCTCTCTTGTTCCTCTCTCTTGTTTCTCTCACTAAAGTTGGTGCGTTAAGTCCTAAGATAAGGACATGCTGCGGTGCACGTGCCCCGCTGACGTCATTGCGCTGTCGGAAGTTCCCGTATCTTTAAGAAAAGCTGTTTGCCCAAAACAAGTATTTACAAACTTCGAGATTTTGACCTTGTGTCCTAAGTTGGAAGAAGATTCGAGTACGTCAGTATCTAAATATAATATAAACATCGAAAACAGGCATAAACAAGCTAGAATCAGAATTCATAGTTTACTTTAACGTCTGCTCTACTAATAAATTACGTTATACAGTTATTAACTGAAATGTGAACGTAAAATACATTATGTAAAATAGCCGCATGTTACTTTACGTTAAAAAAACAGTGCATAAAAATTTTGATTATAATGTGCATCACATGAAAATATTTGAATATAAACAACTCGTAAAGAAATGCCATAACAACAGAATAACGGTCCGCTAGCTGTATTTACGGGTCTCTAATAGTAGTTTGTGAAAATTTTTCTTTGGACGTCACAGTTATAAACCGTGATTCTGAATGCGTAAATGTGACGACATTCAAGTTGGGATTCGGATACAGACACTTCCACAGATACAGGAAATTTTATATAGGCACTAAAGGCCATTTAACAAGATCAAATATTGTATTGAATTCAACCAATTTAATTCAACTTATTGAATACATAAATGGTTCTCATTCACTTCAGTGGATTGAATTAAATAGAAATTAAATTATTACTTTAAAGTTTTGAAAGGCTTTTCACACATGCAGCTGTATTCGACAAATATTAAAGTGGAAACTTAAATTTTTTTCACAAATATTTCAGTTTTAAAAATTATAATTAAGATCAGTAACTTTTATATTAAATCTCTACAAACCATACACTGTGCGAAAATAATTTTTCAAAATCAAAACAAACACGTTTTTCTAAAATTATATATTTACTTTGCATGAAATAAATATATACGGGTTGTTCACGGTAAACTGAGCACTATTAAAAGCCCTGCATAAGATCTACTTCCATGCACATTGTGTATTCTTCCAACATATAATTAACATTGTCGTGAGACTGACCACTTTATTCATGCATCGGTAAAGTGAAACTGTAAAATTATTATAAAAGTAAACAGTTCACAAATCTGCTTGTTGTTACACTTAGAAGAATTTTAAAAAACTGAAATCAAGAGAAATTGTTTTAGACTTAAACATTTAATTCTACTTTAAGTCTTGGAACTACTTTCCTTCTATCGTTACCAAATTTACCCGGCGCATGCCACTTAGTGCACCAGTAAAATATATACAGGTAGGGGCAGTGATATTTTTCATAGGTTGAATTCGAGAGTGCTCACTTTATCGTGAACTGCCTTTACGAATATTCTTGTAGCTTAAATTTGCATAAATTAATGTGTTAAAAGATAAAACTTTATAGTTATACTTTGTTTGATCATTCGGAGTGCTAGTTAAATTGAATTTAAGAAAATATATACAATTTCCTAAACTACAATATTTGAAGGGATATGAGTCATTCAGTAGCTTGAAATACAAAATGGCTGCGATTATGACACCCGAGTGACATCACACAACATTCAAAGAATTTAATTTAATGAGTTCGAAGGAAATTTTCAAGTGATCTTCGATCGTGTGAAAAGGCCATAATTTTACACAAAAACAAGGCAAACTGTGTCGACGTGAACTTTGGGTTGTGGATTCGGGACTGCGACTTGCCTGGGGGGATGGGACCCATTCTTCGGATCAACTGAGCGACTGTACAGCCTCCGCCGGTTCTCTGACAGCAGTACTGGCGTAACTGGCGGGTAGCAGCGTTCTCTGGCGTGAAGTGCAGTGGAGAGGCGAGGTTTGGTCGGCTCTTAAGAGTGCTAGTCAACAAAGATAATTATTTTATATCCGTCACAATTCTGCTCATATTGTAGACATTACTTAAAGTATTATTTACTAGCATACAAAAAAAATTCTAGAACGCATTTTATTTTTGCGGAATGGCAAGTCATCACAACTTTATTAATTTTTTTTGGAGCGTACATATTAAAGGAACGAAAATATTAACAGCATATTTAATAAGGGTGATTGAAACAGCATGTCTTAATACTTTTAAGTTATGCTTAACAAAATTTATTTTACAAAAACTTATAGGCTGTTACAAATAAAAAAATATGTAAAAATGTCCTTATTTTGAGCAATTTTTAGAAATTGCGAAGACATTTTATAGCAATATTTCAAACATTTCTTGAAGTAACTGAAGGTATGGTATTTCAACATGAATGATCTCATTTTGGGAAGTGGGTTAGTTTTTATAGTTTGTACGTCCCAAAAACACTGAAATTGTGATTTTGAAATGCTTTTATGCAAGAAATATTTAGTGTATATTTTTCTTAGAGGAAATAGTACATGTAAATAGTCCAAAATTTGAGCCATATTTCATACAGTTATAAAAATATTAATGTTTTCGTTAAGGTGGGGAGTTGTAGGCAATCTTGGATTTTTTATATTTGTCACCATTATTTGTATTTGAGAATTTTTTTTATGTCTTTTTAGGGCATACAATATTATTTAATTGTATTTTATAGAAGATTATTATGTGACTTCTGGTACTTCTTTGCCTTATGCAACCATTCTCGGAAGGTAATCTAAAATTTGTTCCCATCTATTCCACAAGGTAAACAAATAAACGTACTCCACTGATGTTGCAGGTTTTCAATCATCTGATTGGCATGATATGCCTTGTCAAAGTAGAAATTTCAATAATTAATACTGAATACATTTTCTATTTCAAAAACTGACAGCAAAACAATGACGTCTATCTGTGCCCTTAACAAAGAGGTCTTGAGAGCTGATGAGGGTGAGACGAGGCGGATATGGAGCAGCGCCTGAATGCAAGGGCGGGAGGGACACAGGAGATCCCAGAGAGAACCCACCGACCAGCGGCATCGTCCAGCACAATTCCCACATGCGAGAATACGGGAGCCATCCGCCGGGTATCGAACACGGTTCGCCTTTTCGTGGATGCAACACCACCGCGGCCCCCATCATGAATTATATTTCGTGGACATCTGTTAGTCTGTATCTCTGTGTTAACTTTTAACACAGCATTTAAAAATTAAAACTGCCGGGATTTAAAACATTACCGCAGGATAGCAAAGTGTCGAATTCCGCACAAACTGCAACATGCCACGCGTTACACTTCAATAAACAATTTAACAGAATCCAAACTTTTTGTTAAAATTATGTTTTTAATATTTGTACGGATATACATTTTAAGTTAATATTCTCCTGTTTACGCTTAAATAATTTTTAATTTAATTAATTTTGAATTGATTTTATATTTTATGAAGTTACCAACGATATCATGTAATGAAACCATACATTTTACACAAAATCTAGAAAATCAACTTTTGGCTCTTGAAAAGCTACGGATGTGGCAATATTCCAAAAAAATTAACACATGCTACAGACGAAGTCTTTTGGGTGCTCTTAAGGTATCATATCACGCACATTAGAAACGCCATTTCGGAGTACCCCAGCATAGCTAAAAACTGTTTTTTCAAAGCGCTTTATCTCAAAATATACACATCAGATACGTGCAAAAAATATTTAAGGTCTCCGAATTGACCTTGCTACAGAATTTGCACTAGTAAAATGTTAGGATCACCGCTTAAAACTTTGACCGATATGTGCAACATATATGATACACAGCTGTATTTTGATTCTGATCGCGTGCATCACATTTATTCACGTGACTATGTAACATCTTTCATACATTTTTTTTTTAATATGCTCATTTCCTTTCATTTCATTAAACAAGAGCCATAACTTCAATAAAATTACCTTTACCAAAAAAAAAAAAAAANAAAATTACCTTCACCAAAAAAACATTTTACGAAAAGTGTGGTGGCAGTCAGTGTTAAAGCCGCACAAGTACACGCATCATGTCGAGAACACTGCACGCCAGTTCCGAGCCTTGCTCGTAGAAGCGATGGCGCACTTGACGCACGTGGCAGTGTAGACCTTATCGCTGTCGCGCTTCTCGGCTTCAATCGCGGCAAACAGCTCCAGGTGGGAAGGGCCCTTCAAGCCTGCACAAGTGGTGCTAAGAGGGGTGTACGGAGACTAACAAGATAGCTGAGGTGGTTTCTCACTTTACTCGCCAGACAGAACGCGTCTCATTTTCCAACGCACTTTCGCTACGTGCGCATGCGCTGTGCGTTTGTTGAGCTGCTCCTTGCCGTTTTTTTTACCTTGTAGTGATAAACATCAATCATTGCTATCGGATAAAGTACACAAACCTACAATAATACGGAGAAATATAGTTTATTTTTTTATAACTTTGGGTGTGATTTATTTTGAAAGGGTTTGGGAAATAGGTCGCAATTATGTCTGCTACACTGCATGTGGGTGCTGCCAATAAAACTACGTTTTTCTCGTCTGTGCACTGAAAAATGTTTACACGTGGGAATATGTAGAGAACGAGGCGCAATTCCCAATAATATCAGTAGCATTCCCAGTAATTTATACTAAATTGTTTTGTAAGCACTGCCGTAGCCAAAGGCGCGTGCATACTCGGTGCACGAGCCCTGAAGAGACGCCAACCATTGCCATATATCTATCACGNGAGACTAACAAGATAGCTGAGGTGGTTTCTCACTTTACTCGCCAGACAGAACGCGTCTCATTTTCCAACGCACTTTCGCTACGTGCGCATGCGCTGTGCGTTTGTTGAGCTGCTCCTTGCCGTTTTTTTTACCTTGTAGTGATAAACATCAATCATTGCTATCGGATAAAGTACACAAACCTACAATAATACGGAGAAATATAGTTTATTTTTTTATAACTTTGNCAATCATTGCTATCGGATAAAGTACACAAACCTACAATAATACGGAGAAATATAGTTTATTTTTTTATAACTTTGGATGTGTTTTATTTCGAAAGGGTTTGGGAAATAGGTCGCAATTATGTCTGCTACACTGTACGTGGGTGCTGCCAATAAAACTACGTTGTTCTTGTTTGTGCACCGAAAAATGTTTACACGTGGGAATATGTAGAGAGGGAGGCGCAATTCCCAATAATATCAGTAGCATTCCCAGTAATTTATACTAAATTGTTTTGAATGCACTGCCGTAGCCAAAGGCGCGTGCACACTCGGTGCACGAGCCCTGAAAAGACGCCAGCCATTGCCATATATCAATCACGCTCACTCATATTTCCCAATTCTCCAGTTTTTTATATCTGGCATTTAAAAGAGCATTTTTAAAGCCCATCTTAACTTATAATTTTTGAGCATTGTGTATGTTTCCGCACAAACAAAAATGAGCACTGCTCTTAGCATGAAAGCTGGTATCAATGCGTTTATCAGTTCACAATGTGGCATTGTTAGAAACCCAAATGTTACAATTACGTAATTTCTTACTCTTACATGACCAGACGAGATGGCACAGTGGTAACCCTTTAAATTCACATTTGGGTGGGCCTGGGTTCAATTCCCTGGCCGACCATCCCGATTGCGGTTTACCATGGTTTCCAGGAATCACTCCTGGTGAATTATGGGATGGTTCCTTCCCCAATTCTGCTTTTGTAACTTGCTGCATCTCTAATTACCTCGCTGCAGAAGAGAAGTTAAACCCTACCTACCTAAACTGTTCTAACGTGCATAAAAGAAAACGAAACCAATTGAAGTGGTTACTAAATTAACAATCACACTTTTAATAAGAGAACAAGATAAAGCTACTTCTCATACTCAGCTGCCAACATTACTGCAGATGTGGCAATCAGTGTTTTCGTGAAACTTTACACAGTCGTGGATAAATCTTGTTCTTTCCAAAGCTGATTTCATAGTACCGTAAACCAGGGTTACTTTGCACGTACTGGGGTAACTTTGCTCCATTAAAAATGTTTGCTTCGTTGCCATTCGGGGAAGGGGTAGCAAACATTACTTGGGTAGGAGACATTCCAAATTTAATATAACTAGCTACAGTTTTCTGTTTCTTTGCCAAATGGCACCAAAAACAAAAATTATTTGTGGTGCAAAGTAACACAAGAAGGTGCAGAGGAACTTCAATTTACGATATTAAATTAATTATAAATCACATATAGTAAAAAAATTATGTAAGGCAACATCCATGGCTGAGAGCGCTAAGTCGCTAACTTCGGACGAGCTTCCGGCCTCGAATGGAGTATCAGCCCAGGAGAGCATGTAAGAGAGGTCCTGGACAGCGCCCATTAAGCCGATGAAGTGAGATAGAGATGGAGTAGCGAAGGAATGCAGTGGATGGGGGGAAAACGTGAGCTCGCAGGGAAAAAAAATACTCGCCTGCTAACGGCAGCGTCTGCCATGTATCCAACACGCGGAAGGAAATCTGGGCCGGACCTCGCCAGGAAGCGAAGCCGGTCCACCGTAGTGGGAGGCGAGGATCTGACCACTACGCCACCGCGGCCCCTGAATGCGCGTGTCAAATTCACGTGCAATTTTGGGTTTGTTCCGCCATTACGTGAGGCCGTTAATAAGCAACGGTTCTAAAAAATAATTAATGTACGCATTACCTCGATCGGAGTAAGAGGATACTGAGATAAGAAAAATTTCGCTCAATTGCTGAATATAGAAAACACATTTTAAAGGCGTTTACTACGCATAATCCAGCAGCAAGTTTTCCCCTCGCCCTTTTCTCGAGAGATTTCTTACTGTGCCGTTTGCTTGAATAGTTAGAGCTTTATAATTTTTTTTATTTTCATTTAGCTTTCTCAGAGGGGTATTATTTAGAAAACGAAATAAAAGCGTACAACATACTGGCTTTTTAACGTTTCAATTTAGTACAAACGGAAGGCTGTAACTATTACACAATAAAAAACCTTATCAAATTTGTGTACAAAAGTATATTTGTCCTGTAAATACGACGTGTGTGGAGTAAAATATTAAATCTAAATCAGTTATCCTGTAAAAAAAATCTTTACTTCACGAAATATTTTTTTTTTCTCTTCTTAACAACCTCTAAGAGAATAAAGCATTACATAACCGATAATTATCTCTAAGAAGGCAAGCTCTGTTTGAATACCTTCCTGCTTTGCGTGTAAAGGCTGAGCCACTGGTAAGTTCATTACGTAACTGCTGCGCAGCAAGAAATAGCTCAATGATGAGATGCAAAGCAGTAGTGGAAAATCCGTCAAGTGAAGGCGACTGAAAGGTGCTATTTCACTTTGTCTCTTGCATCTTAAGAAAAGCATTGGAAAATGTTTCGGGCCACACAAAATTCGTGTCAACGGAAATTATTTAGTGCGCTTGATCTAAGTGTCTACTTGAAAAAAAATGAGTTTTTATATTTGGGCGTATCTTCTTAAATGAAGACATGAAGGAGCAAACATTCGTTAGGTTCTATTGTAGCAAACTCAGATACCGACGACCTAATTTATTCCAACCACAAACAGATAATTTGCTTGCAACTGAATCCGTAAGTGGGAACTTACACTTCCAGGAAGGCCCATATTTTGTTAATTAATTTCCTGCTTGCCTATTCCTTGAAAAGGTTGGCTGAAGGGCAGTGCTCGTATATATTTACAAGACGACGCGTTAACTGCCTGTGTAAATATCTGGGCGAGGACTATGATAAACACACCGCGGCTTAATGCGTGGGATTGCTATCTGACGTCGCTTTGTTTTGCAACCCCTCACAACAGCCACAATAACATCTTGCCCAAGGGATGTAGGGAGACTAGGGATATGAAAAATAACAAATACTCCTACGTTACCCTTCTGAGAATCGCGTGACTCTTCTAAGGGTTGCCACCGTGTTTAAAAAAAAAAAGAAAGAAACTGACTTTTCGGATACACGGCCTGTCACTTCGAGAATGTGCCACAGATAGTAATAAAAGAAAAAGAAAAGGAGAGACCCTATTGCTCATCCAACGCCCTACTTCTGTGTGAGGGGGCAGGGTTATTAAAGAAAACAGCGAAACGTCCTTCCAACAACCAAGAGACATTTTATGTGGTCAGCCAGACGGCTTCGAAGACTGCTTTCTGACACTGCGCTTCACGCACATCACACAGGATTAATTCCACGCAAATAAATCTGCATTTTTCTTCGCCTAATTAAGCTACAAACCGCCTTCACATCTCTCGCCCGTTTCCCAAACGAAAGTAAATTGCCCATTAGCATACATCAATCGAACGATACTTTTCGGTATATAAATGCAGNACTTCTGTGTGAGGGGGCAGGGTTATTAAAGAAAACAGCGAAACGTCCTTCCAACAACCAAGAGACATTTTATGTGATCAGCCAGACGGCTTCGAAGACTACTTGCTGATACTGCGCTTCACGCAGATAACACAGGATTAATTCCACGCAAATAATTCTGCATTTTTCTTCGCCTAATTAAGCTAAAAATCGCCTTCACATCTCTCGCCCGTTTCACAAACGAAAGTAAATTGTCCATTAACATACATCAATTGAACTATACTTTTCGGTATATAAATGCAGGCAATGAGTGAAATGGCACTTGCTTTTTTTTTACGGAATGGTAATGAAGTACGTTAGTAAACAAAAATAATAACACATTTCGCATTTTATTTATAAAAAAACGTAAAATATGAAGTCGCTATATATATGGCCACTTCACATTTTACTATATATATATATATATATCAAACAAACACTTAGATGGGTAAATTATTTATTCCTAAATAAATAATTTTTTGTAGTGAAAAAGAAAATTTTCAAAACGCAAGTAATGATGAAAAGTTCTTGATATTTTGATAATTGCTGGAATTTTTTTTTAATTTTAAAACTATCAATGCTGAAATTGAAACGCTCCGATTTAATTTCGTTAGGGCATTTGATAAATTACTTATATATAAAATCAAATGCGACTCTGAGCACTGGTTTTCCTCTCATCTATGTTAAATATTTTAGTACAAATGTTATATACAGTACATAACTGCATTGGCAAATTGTTGAATGATGTGAAAAATGCCAAATCGGAAATTACAAAATTACTCTACCCAAGCATGGTAATGACGGGCTAACCTCAATTTAAAGACATTTCTACTTTCGTACATGACGTTACTTTGTCGTAAGCTGATCTGCTTGTACCACGATGTCGACGTATTTACACTCGGGAGGCCCAGCCCAATAAAAATAGAAAACATCTGCATTGAAAAATTAAATACAACACGGAAAGTGCAACTAGGCCTTAAATATGTAGATTACAACGGAATGCTTACATTGCGTAGCATAGCAAGAAAAAAGTATTTCAAGTAATAGTAGTTTTTATCGTGACATACAAGGTGAGTGTTCATATTAAGCTGTAAGAAAAAATTGACACTGAAGTACTCCAATATACTTAATATACTTTTCGTGTTTATTAAAATATTAAGTAAGTCGCTTATATTATTAGTCAGTACTGTGTCATTTATTTGTAAACTTTTCCGGTTTGCAAATTCAAATTGGAAATGAAGGTCGTTTTCAACTGTCCCTTTAATCCCTCCTTTACTGCCTGTTGGTTGGTTCCGTAACAATCGTTTGGTAGCAGAAACTTAAATCATTTGACTAATAATTTTGAATAAAATGTTAAATCATAATGATCTTAGAATATTGACTTTTTTGAAATATAGCAATAGTTAACTGCTTAGTAGCATTTAATATTGTCAAAAAAAATTCCGTAGCAATATAGCATGAGTGGTTTAGTTTATTTACGTGCACAAATACCTACGTAGTAACACAGGAAAACTTTTTTTTTTTGGGAAAAATTATTCTAACGTGAGATTTTAGATTTCCTTTTCTCATTGCTGAAGTAATTGAAGGATTATAGCTAATATAAATAGTACTCTGTGTGGCAACAGAACATTCATTGTGAGAGTGTGTACACGTAAGAAACGAAACTTGTGAAGTAACAGTCTCTATACTTGGAGAATCAGCGGCCAAGATCATTCAATACAACATGCATCGTAGCTCAGCAACAAAGATGCGAATTGTTCACTGCCAATCGATCACTTTCGAAACACTTGCGTAGTTTTTTCTGCGTATTGTATATTTTGTAAGGTAGAATAATTCACGTGCAAAATTATCTTTGCCTAGAACAGTTGGTGTCCCGCATTTACTTTAACACGCATTTTGTGCAGCCTTAAAAAAAAATCAAACGTTAAGTTTTTTCATGTTTAAACACTAAAATAATTGACGGCATTCAGTGAAACTACGTTGGATATTTCTCAAATGGGTGATAGTTGTTACAAGGTGGAAAGGCAGAGAATGCTATTTTTGTTATTTTTTAAATATATTTCAAACGAAGCTGTAAAAGCTTCAAAAAGTCGGACAGAAATGTAAGGTTCCACACTCCCACAATTCTGTAAAATATCATGAGAGATGAAGAAATGTTATCATGTGAAATACAAACACAGCGCATTAACGTGAGTGTCAATATTGAGGTTTAAAAATGTGTTATCACCAGGCAGTAAATGTGTAGACATGTAGTTTGTGTACAGTGTGAGAGGACAAAAAAGTAGCAGCACACACGCACCGCGGTGACTGTAAAACAGATGCGTCCCGCGCACCGAGGTCCTTGACGACGTATACAACCCGTCAAATAAACAGTCCTTTGGTGGGAAAGATGCGCAAGCGAGGGTGTGTAGGGTAGGTCATGCGCATGGAGGTCGAGTAAAGGCCATCTAACAATTAGAATTTTTAGTTTACCATATGGTCACGTGACCCGATTTAGTTTACTAAAATGAAAACGTGTTTGGCAGTTTGGTGTTTAGATATGAGTATGTAACGAANTCACGTGACCCGATTTAGTTTACTAAAATGAAAACGTGTTTGGCAGTTTGGTGTTTAGATATGAGTATGTAACGAAATTTACTGAATACTAATTTACGAAATCCCAAATCGCCGCTATATTTGTTTTTACCTATTGTGGCAAAGAATACTGTGGAGTTGGCTCTATAACATACACATACGAATATATCTGTTTGTGAATTCACTTTACTAAATAAATATTTATTTAAGTAAATAACGTAAGCATGAATTTAACTCCAGTGACACGTTATGGAATGTGATATGTTTGAATATAATCGTAACCAAAATAAAGATATTGTATACGTGCGTTTTTTTGTATGAGTATTTATATATTTATTTATGATAAGGGTCTCGTGAAAATGTAATTCTAAATACAAATACACATATACAATATATGGGATGCAGAGTTTCAGACTACGACTTCGCTCGACAGATAGCACTGTCGTGGTAAAAAAAAGTTACTATCGACAGAGTTCCAGTTGAACCATACTGAATTACGAATTGGAACACGGCCTAAGTATATAACCTAACTCTTCGTAGCAGTATTTCCCTATACTGGGCGCACACCAGACTTTGTGCTCGTTAAAACATATGCAGTTAGGGGCAGTGACATTTTTCAAAGGTTGATTCCGAAAGTGCTCGAACAACCGTGAACAGTCTTTACGTCTTACGATGCTGCTTAATCGTTCGAGTACCGGAAGAGCCAAAAATTCCCATTAACGGAGACTACACTTGATCAGATGTGGCCACTGACAACTTCATCCCAGTGTGTCTGTTTGTACTGTGTCTGTTTGTACTCCGTCATTTTCATAGCAGAGGTTTACTTCACCTCTAAGTGTGATATGAAATTCTCAACATTGGTGGGGTGATGGAAGCAAATGAAAATCGAACGGCGTCTTTGAGTTGGTCATCTGTCCCATAACTTTTGATACATCTCATTAAGATAATATTGCACTCTCGTCTGAGAAAATCACTGTACCGCGCGCAGGAAATGTTTGAAAGACATCGAGAAATCGTACATAATCTCCATGCCGCCTCATCACGTCGTTATCACAAAAGAAGGTTTGTTTGGCTTTAAACCCACATCTTTCGTCATGTGTCTTCTTAACGTTGTGGTCGTAAACGCCAGCTCTGTGATCACTTACGAACGGATTGTTTAGATGATCGTTCGACTGACGCAGTAGTCCCAGCACAAGATGCTTGTCTCATTGATGGTCTTCCTGAGTGGGATCTGTCTGTGATGGAACCTGTTTAAAAAAAAACCTTTCTCCCCCGTTGTAATGAAATTCATTTTAATTTCTCTCTTTAATTTTCCTGCGTGCGGCCGTTCGTGAGCCCAAGTGCTCGTTACGAGCCCTTTTGCCAAGGTATATTTTGACTCAACGGCCATAATTTAGAATTGATATGTCATCACCTGCAACAAAATAAACACCAATTAAAAGAATAAAATATACTCATTGGACATATTATATTCACCTACAACAAATAACCCACCAATTAACAGTAATGTTTGTAATCCATACGACTTTTGGCTCTTACTATACAAAACTTTTTTCCATGATGAGAATAACTCCTTTTCTTCAAATATTGTTACTGAGAAAGTAATTTCCCATACTTACAGCTCAAATTTTGGTGAGCATACAGCTCTACCAGGGAAGTCATTAAAATTAAATCCTGCTAGTGTTTATACAAATATAAAACAGAAAATGTGAAATAATTTTTATTTTCGCAGAATATAACTATAAGCGGTGCTGAATAAATAATCATAATTTCGTTGTCATTGATTCACATGTGCAGGCTCCAGGCCAATCAGATCGTACATCATATGACGTAAAGTGTCCGTTGTTAATGTCCGCCTGCCTTTTTTTTAAGGTCATAATGTTAGGTCAATAGATCGTTTAAATATAAACTAGGAATAGGGAGAAAGAGACCAGTTAAAGATAATTACAAGAACGTATAAGATTTAAAAATAACATTATAATAATTGTGGCCTCAGTCTACAGTGAATAAGGGTNGGGGGGGGGGGAGTCCGAGACAGGGACTTACCCTGCCTCGAACTCGCGTCCGCTCTCTCACAGCCGCGGAAAAGAGAGGAAGACGTCCAGGCCGCTGGTATCCCGCCGACTGCGATATTTCCTCAGTTCGGTGCCCTGACCACTCTTCGCGCCCCACTCCTCCTGCTCCCTCGCCCCTTGATCGCGATGGGTTGTGACGTGGTTTGTAGGTCGAGAGTAGCTTTAGATTGCCGATACCCTTTCCTCACTTTGACTTGTCAGCTGGACCCACACTTTGGTCCTACCTCTGTGGGTGTTCCAGCGTGTTTAGACTTTCGAAATGTCAGCTCTGTTTTAGAAAATGGTTTATAAACAGCGTGCTGCCTTCTTTTCAGGCATGTGTGTGTGCGTGTCTTGCTTTCATCCAGCGCAATACTGCGTAAGGAAGAGAGCCCGAGTGCAACACCCGTCGTCTTGGCAGATATCGCCTCTATAAATGATGAAACCTTCCAGTGGTAAATACCGCAGCGTCAGCATGCAACAGGCGTACAGTCGAAGAAGGGGGTTTATCGTCTCATAAAGATGTTACTGGGTGACCAGTTTGCTTCACCATCGCTGTTAGCGCAGCAGACACGTCGCCCAACATCTGCTGACACAATTCGTAGCCGTTTACAACAGTATGGGCAGTATGCTCCTAGGCTTCACCTGAAGATACCTTTCACAGTTCCATGAAGTGGTGCCTCTAATGAACTGGGTGGCGTGTCGAATTGAACATAATCTTATTTCCAGACAAAACACCCTCATTTTTAGGCAAAAATGATGACGACGTCTGTATCTGCCTGAAAATTCAATTTAGAAAATAGCGTATTGATTCTGCAGACAGGTTCACAAGTTTCCCAACCACTAAGAAAACTCGTTAGTGTAGTGTGTAGAACCACCGGCGATTTAAAATTATCTTGCGATCTCTCAAGATATGCAAATACGACTACATCAAGTTGCATCACATTAGCGTCCTACAAGCACACATGTGAATCCCATAGATACAAAGACAACTTGAAACAGACAGCCCTGATGATCATCTTTCGCCCAACCCTTTAAGACTAACATACGCACCAGAGTTGACGATGATTTTCAAATTCGGACTGCACACAGTTACGCTATTGCGAAAAAATGCATTTGGTAACCCAAGCCTCAATCTTGGGTTTCCAAGCGAGAAACGTTACAAATTACAATACCAACTTAGTTGAACCATAAGCAAAATTTTTAGCAATTTTTTTTAAACAACTTTAACGTATCGTTACAGTGTAGTGTGTGTTGTTCGCGCGTACGTTAGTTCATTTGGCAGTGGTTCTTTGATTTCCCTGGTGGTATATAGGTAAGCACACGTTGGGCTATTCTCTTAAGTAATGAAACATGACATTAACATAATTTCCCAAATTAAATGGTGCCCTGCAGACAAACACAGTGACTTCTTCTTTGCTCTGTAAAACACAGCATAATTACCAACAAGAAGGTAAAGATTAAAATTACGAATCAAATACGCACAACATCATATTAAAATATTTTAAACAAAAAAAAGATGAAATGATTATTTTCTTTTGCCAGTTTAAAGGAAATTCTTTCCAAACGAATCATATTCCTTTAGAATTTATGCCACAATTGCCTAAATGAAGACAGTTGTCAACAAATGATTACTCTCTCTTGTCATGAAAACAGGTGATACAAATCACGCGAAATTACGTGAAATAAATAATGTCTTCAACTTCGTATTTATATCCTAAGAACGGAAGTGTTACACAAATTTCATATGCATCTAGCAAGTGCGTGTTTTGTTATATAAACTAAATGCAAATGAAATATTTTCAATTAGATGCATTGCAAACAAAAGACAAGAATATCAATGTTATTACTGTGTTTGGACAAAAATTCAAACCAAATTTATTCCAAAACATTTCAATACATCCAAATTTCCGTTACCCTAAATTGCGTAATTCTGTTAAACAACTTAATTTGTCGTCATAATGACCTGGAATTAACGAAATCATGCCCTACCGTCACACCAGAAAGGAGGAAGGGTATAAAGAGATAAAATATAAGTATTTAATAACATATAAATAGATACGAATATACAAATATATACATAAATAAATGCATGCATATATGTATAGCTTGTTCTTGTAAGTGTGTTACATCGTTTGGGAGGTGATTTCTTATGAGAAAAAAAACAGGTAGAGAAACTATATACGATTTGTGGACTAAAACTATGATTAAGGGCGTTTTTCACTTTTCAAATTAGGAAAATAACGAAAATTTATTTTAAAACATTGCAAACTATTAAAAATGAAAGAAAACATGTTCGCACGATATATCAACAAACGAAGATCATCAGACTCTGGAAAGTTCATTGTAAAAAACCTTCAAAGTTCCAGTCAGAAACAAAATAAGGATTGTTACTCTCACATCGCAGTAAATTTTACAGCCCTACGTATTTGCTCAACTTACAAGACGGATTACTAATTACCATGTTTCCGAAAAAAAAATTACAGAAAGGTCACCTTGTTGTTAATCTCTAACCTTCTCCGTTTATGAGAAAACAGCGGCCACAAATAAATATGGTAGTACGCAAACTGAGTAGCTTGTGTGACGACCGTGTTGTTAGCTGAACTGCCAGCGATACATGCATCTGCGTGCAATAATATGCGTGTGCTTCATGAGCAACCACCAGCCGGCAGACGCAGTTACGTAGCCGGCATTCAGTCTTGCATTGCACTTTTCTGCATTCAACGTCGACAAGTACACGCCTGCAGAGCTTCCAGACACGATTTTGGTTTATGCTGAAGTCAAGTGTCGTGGCAGAGTAGTTGCAATATTGCATCAACAAAGGTACCGTACTAGACGACACCAAGAACACACCATCTCGCGAGGATTAACCGGCCGCTTGCGGGAAACTGGGAGTGTCCTGCCAAAGTATCGAGACTGAGGGTCGCATAGAACGAGTGAGTGAGTGAGTAAAGAGATTTTGGGTGGCTCTTAACATTGAGGTCTTGAGAGCCGATGAGGTTGACACGGGGTGAGTATGGAGTAGCGCCGGAATGAAGGAGCGGTGGAAACGGGAAATCCCCGAGAAACCCCGTCGACCAGTGGCAACATCGGGAACGATTCCCACGTGTGAAAATCCGGGAGCGACCCCACCAGAAATCGAACCCGGTTCGCCGACGTGGGAGGCGAGTAGTCTTACCACTACACTACAGCGGCCTCTCGCATAGAAGGAAGTTTTCACCAAGGTTTGAGGAAGACTTTCTTACCCTAGTGGAGGAACAACCATCTACCAGCTTCCGCCTCATTGCTCATGAGGTGGGTCCGTTACACAGTTGCTTGAGGGATGTATTCAACGAGCTGGTACTACACCCATACCGAAGAATAAAGGTCCAGTCAGTGGGCCCCCGCGGCTTCCTCCCCTGAAACAACTGTTCTGCCTGGTTTCTGCAGCTAACAGCTCGTGATTTGGAGTTTCGCAAGTCCGTGCTCTTTACAGAAAAATCAAGTTCACTCGCTACGGTTTCTGCAACAGCAGAAACAGCCCTGTGTGGGCCTATGAAAAGCCAAACTTTACGATCATGACATCATACCAAGAGCATTTTTTGGTGAATATGGAGGAATGTATAGTAGTGATTATTTGGTAGTATTATGCCAGTGCGTGTTTAAGTTTATGTGTAGCAGAGGTTCCTGGAACATACACTACCCGAGCTGTTGGATAACGTATCACTTCTGGTACACAGTCATATATGGATTCAGCATGATGGGGCATCAACTCCACGATACTTTTTGTGTGCTTGGCTGCTTTGGTAAGCACTTTACAATAAGGTGGTTAGGAAGAGGGGAGTCTGTAACCTGGCCTGCTCGTTCCCCTGATCTAGCACCGCTCGACTTCTTCTCGTGGGACAGCGTGAAGAGTTTAGTATACGAGACGCCAGTTGCCACAGCAGAGGACCTCATGGCAAGGATAATAGCTGCTGGTGATATGGCCTGGACAAATCCCAACTTTTTCCAGAGTGTGCGACATTTTATGTTAGCGTGTTGCTATAGTTGTATCGATGCAGGTAGGCGTCACTTCGAGCACCTGTTTAAAGTGTCTTTGACAACCCAATAAATGTAATAATAGCTTACCATACAGCAAATATTCATAAATAACATACATTTAAAACTGAATAAATAAAACGAAACTCAGGCACACAAGCCACCCAGTTTTACCTCCAAGATACTGGACAGCAACCTGTATTAATCACTTTAGGCCACAAGTCATGCGTATATTTTCTATTTTATTTTTCACATGGAGTTTTCTCTGAGCCATTGTAACATACTAGAACACGCTATACAGAAACATTTATTATTTACAGTGAGTCTAGATTTAACAGAATAAGGTAAATATGCCTATATTGAAACTGGTTCTAGAGTTTAACGGGACACAGTGTTCTTAAGACAAAACGTTAGGCTTTGAACTTTAATTTCTAATGTGTATTAGTTAAAGTTTGTTGACTCTGTTATGTAGCATGCAGTACCCCTAAATCTTCCTGCAACAGCGTGCAGTTTATTTTGAATATACATCCAGCAGTAGTACTAATTATATCAAGTAAACGCTATAATGGAAACATCAGCTGTGTTTTTCAGAAAACAGGAGTCCCGGGCGGCCGAATTCAGTCGGAACTTGTGGTGTTATCAAACTTGAAAACGCCAGACTTCTAATAACATTTGCCTGCCAAATGGTCTGAGCACCAACAACATAGCCGCTGTGATACTTCTGTTTGTAATGATCCCGTGCACAACATGTTCAGTGATAGCAGTTATTTAACTCTTCCGTTGTCTACATATGGTCGGCATGTAAATGTGTGACGTATATGGGTATATCATATGTCCCAAAATAATGTTTACACTCTTTAAACGGGACAATACCGAAACTATTAAAGCCGGTATGATAGGACTGCTTGTGTTTGACCCTATAAGGAAAACGTTGGGTGTGTGCGAATGTTAATAAGAGTTACTAATGTTCAAAATGCCTACCATCAACAAAAAGACATCGTCTGCGACGCTGTAGAACAGAACGACAAACAGTAGCTACGGTTTCCAAGGGAGTGGATTCACGGACGACCGTAGTCACGTATCTCGTGGCATGCAGTGTCCGTGGCTTTGTGATGTACACGGTGTTCTTCAGAGTTGCCCACAGATAAAAATCTAACGGCGTTAAATTTAGAGATCTGGATGGATACTGTTGCGAGACAACGGAGCCAGCAGAGAGGTGCCTGAGCTGAAGAAGTATGCGTGTTTTGAGAGAAGTGGGTAAACAGAGCTGCCGCACCGAGAAATGAGGACGACGTCGCATATATAAGCATGAACGTGACTGGGGGAAGATCTTAGCCTGCTGCCGTGCCGCGGGAGGCTGTGCCAGGCGGTTAGACTGCACCAGCGCCTAAGGAGAGCCCACCAATGAAGATTATCTACTTGCTCTATCACATTGTAGAGATTTTCATTGGGCCAGTGCAGACTGTTGTGGCGCTTGACAGTTCCATTCAATTTAAAAGTTGCCTCATACTGTAAGACCAAACAATCACGTTTGGAGAATGTCCGTTGCCGTTGTACATGTTTACAACCCACTCTCAAAATTCGACACGCATATTTGGGTCGTCTTCATTCATTCATTGCGTGAATTAATGTTAGAATGTAAGTCCTACACTTAATTTGTTTCAAAAAGCGATGAACGCTTGATTTACTGACGCCTGACTCATTAGAAGCTTGTGCGGGCTTCAACTTCGCGAAGGAACGTGTGGATTTGTGCAACACAGCCCCCGCACTTCCTTCGCCCGTTGTCGTTCTCTTGCTGCCGCACCGTTCTTTCTTCACATCACACACAGTTCCGTCCCTCTCAAACTGGTCACGTTATCATGTCATTGTTACACGTGATGATGGCAAATAATATAATTATATCCTCCATCGTCTCTGCACCCGAATCCTCTTGACGCGTTTCCAAAAATACTTTAAAATCCACCTATGTTGCTCGAAAGGAAGCCTTATCACCTCCACCATTGCCTCTACAATTTTAATGCAGCCGTTCATGGCTGCAAAGGGAATCGAACGGAAAATAAACACTTTAAATCAATTTTTGGCTTTAAAAAATAAATGCAAATGCAATCGCAGTTAAAATATTTTTGGTAACAACGTTAATAAAATAAAAAATGTAGTGAAAAAATATTTTTGCTTGGATTTATTTACTGTTTGCCTTAAACAACATGATCAAGCTTGTATACCATTCCCTTATGATTCTCTTCTTACGTGTCTATCAGTTAGTATTATGTATCTTACTGAGTGAGCAACATGACTTGCGAAACATGCGTAATATCTGTCTCCCTTAGAAAACAAGTTACAGCACTTCGTACGAGTGGAGAAAGTTCTAGCAATACTGGAAATCTGTTGAAGCGTAACTTCGCTATCGTCCATTACGTTACGAAACGAAAATAAGAAACGAGCACAACGAAAAATAGGCCCAGGACCGGATTTCCGTCAAATTTGACTACAATAAAAAAAACCACATATTGTAAGAACGGCCTTGGGAAACTAAGTAAAAAGTCAATGTATTCTGTACAATACCCGGTGTCTACATCAGCAAAAGTAGTAACACCACCACAAACAATGCAAAATTTCATATAATTGCAGTTAACAGACGACGCCCACAGAAAACACGAAACCGTGAAATAACAGCTTTATTTGCACAAACGTATAAAGCGCATACATGTTTAATAACATTAGCTTTACAGGCGAAAGTAAATTTAATGTTTTTCAGCAAAAAAGTATTTTAACGGTTTGGATAAAAGAGAATACGGGGAACCGAAGAAGGTTCTGCCCACAATAAAGCATGGTGGTGGTAACGTTATGGTCTTTTTGATGCTTGGCGTACAGGGGACTATAAAAGTAAAAATAATATAAAGTACAATCACAGCCCGGTGGTACATTGAAGTGTTTCAATGTCCTCTGGAGATGTGCGCAAAAATTATGAGTGCAGGAATATTTTCTGCTTCAACAGGATAACGTATAACATACAGCCAACGTGACTAAAGAGTAACTTCTCTATAATTCTCCCAGAAGTTTACGACATCCGCCACAATCGTCAGATGTGAACCCATAGAGAATCATTACTACACAATTGTTAAAAATATCAATCATGAAATTTAACATTATCAGAAAGTAAAGTAAAAAAAGGTGCACTTCTTTGTGTTTGGGGCGATGTACCGTACGACAATACAAAATATATTAGAATTAATGCCTCGGCGATTGGAAGAATTATTCGTGCAAAATAGCAGAATCCCAATTTACACGTATAAGGTATTTGTTACTGAAATGTGCAAATCAATTTCTTTGACAAATTCACTGTTTTTCTTCCTGTGATTTTTATTATTTACTCGGATTCGTATTTTTATTGTTTTGCAATGTTTGTTTGTGCGTGATGGGTGTTCTACATATATATATATATATATATATATATATATAATTGTAAATGAGCTGGTGCGCACTTACTTTTGCCAGGAGTAGACATTTTGGACAAAATTTGATAAAAAAAATGCCTGTACAGCTACAAATACTTAAATGCCTTTATGTTCAAAGTTTCTTGCTGAGCGCCTGCAGAACAAGGCTGTGCAAGCATGTGTGTATAGCAAGTTGCATAGAATGTAGGCGCGCGCCTCGACATCTTGACGCAAGGAAGCAGAAAATACCAGTACATTTACATATGGAAGTACGTTCTGAGGGTCATCATTTCAACTCGAGTCATTAATATGACAGCCCCCGACTTCTCAGCAGGTCATAAGCCTACGCAGCAGAAATGTCTCTGATAACTTTCACACTTCACGGTGCAATCGTGAGTCTTGCTTCCAAAACTCCTTAACAACGACCAGAGTCACAACATAACGCTCTTTATGATCCACCACAAGAAAAAATCCCTAAGGACTTTAAAAACGAGATAGAGACGGCCATGTAACGAGTCCGCCTCGATCGAACCATTTGTTCTTAAACTTTGTAGTCAAGTACGAACACTATTTTCTTTCGGCGGATTGAGATTGAATATTGTAAACTGTTTTTAAAGTTATTTTCGTTGTCTAAGCCAAATTCTGCACTATTTTTTTTCGTTTATAACTGAGATATTTAATTATGAATTTTGCTAATGCACTGGCATTTACTAAAGGTAGGTAGGTAATTTGGCTTAACGTTTCGTCGACAACGAGGTCATTAGAGACGAAGCAAGTCTCTCAGGGAAGAGGGATTGGGGAAGGAATGGGAAGTAATCTGCCATGGCCTATTTAATAAAGAACCTGGAAGAAACACGCAGTTGAGGTTATAACCATACATGCTGAAGTTTCATTATCATAATTGCAATATTTATCTTTTAAAGTTTTGCACCCCTGAATAATGCCAATGTGTGCAGACTTCAGTGAAATTATCTACCATTCACCATGTACAACTTAAAAATACATAATAAGTTGTTTTGTATCACAGTGGCCAACCCTATATCCTCGAGAAGTCTCCGGTAAATGGCGCCATTAATGCGGATTATGAGGATGTAGGGCCCAATTGATTCGCCTTAACAATACCCGTCCACAAATTTACCTAAAAATAATCTGTATTTAAATCCGCGTTAAACATTATTATTTGGATTCTCGAACACCTATGTATCGTCGCGTAGTTGTGACTACAAAGTAGGAAACTTAACGATAGACAAACACACGACTATCTTGGCATGAAAACTCCAAAATGATAGCGACAGGTACTCGAAATGAATATGGCATCAAACAAAACACTAAGGACACCATAAAAGACCCCAGCAACAGTTGATGATTCTGGCAGACTTTACTTAAAATTAACAGTTACCTTGAAATGTTACACTTAAGGCCAAGAGAGGTTGTACGGCCTAAATCAACATAAATACTAGCTAGATTGGTAGTTTAAACAGACCATCAGTGAAGTTAAATAAATAATTAAACAAGTATTATTACAAAAACTAAAAGAACAGATGACTAGACACATTGGTATCTGTGATTATTAAAACCAAAGATAAAATAATTAAATCATTGTGACTTCGAGAATTTAACACGTTGAAAACTCAAATAAATCTTTTGGTTCTAACAAAAACTTTAGACTGTGTTAACACTAAATTGTGCCCCTTTCAAACAATCATTTATCTAAAAATTTATGACTTACAAATTAATTTATTATATTACAATCTCCTCCGGGAAGTTATGTCCTGACAGTTAAATCAAGTGCGGTTGGGACACCCGAGCCAAAAGGACTTAAGCCTAACATACACATACCTGATCTTAGCAGAAACTTACAAAGTAACTTAAACTAAAATTAACCCTATCCTGAACTTAAACTTAAACATTAAATTTAAACCACTTTTACTTGGAAAATTTTCGATTGACGAGAAAAGAACAACCTATAGGCCAACTACGGCCATCTATCACCCCATGTATCAAGTTTTTAAGTAGACTTTAATTAAAACGATAGCTGAACAAGCAGTTCGTCAGGAGCGGGTTAGCCGGACCCGTGACGGCCCAGTTTCACAAGGCGGTGTTTACAAACGCTAGTGCAAACTGCACCAATGTCATAGCACGGCTCCATCAAACCCGCGGTAAACCAGAGCACACGAGCAAACAGTCAACAGCAAGTTCTCCCCGTCAAGAGAACGCCGACTTGCAAAACACAAGCGTGTCCCCTGCCCCACTTGGCGAGACCAACAAATGTCCAAACTGCCTTCGGTAAGGTAGCTGAATTTCTTAACCGTGACATTGTGGTTGTTATGCGAGTTGTTATATCCATAACGTGAGAATTATGTTTCGTCTGTAAACAAAGTATGTTTCGTCTGTAAACAACACGAACTTTGCGAAACTAGATAAAAAAAAGCATGTACGCTTACATCAAGCTTGCCATTTGCCTTGAATTCAGCAAGCTTGTCACGTCATGTGTGATTCAAGCTCGGTTCAAGTCAAATTTCTCACGATCGGCACATACTTGCTGGTGGCAAGCTTTGCAGATGGCTTGAATTATAATTGCAGCCTGCCAAGGCAAGCTTGCATCAGGTGTAACTAATCAAGCTGGGTACAAGTTTGACATGTGGACACTAGTTAGGCTTATTCACGTTTACTGGCTTGCTTGCTTGCAAAATTGTCACGAGAAGCTTGAATCAAGCCGATTATGTTATCGGAGTCATATGTGCGGTGCAGACACTACTACCTGTCGAGCAAGGTAATCACCTAGCCATAGCGTCTTTGATATCTGGGTTCAGATTCTCCCGCAGGACTTACTACATGTTCGAACTGGACGTGCCAAGTGGCTTCACAACAGCTCACATACGTACTTGTGCATGACCTTTCACTAGTGTGCTGAAGTACTGCTTCCCCAAAGCGAACACAACTTAGGGCCTGGCACGGTCATCATTACGCATGTTCATACTTAGAACTGTACATGCATCAGTCACCTTTCCTGCTTGGTAAACCGCAACTCCTACACAGCCCACTCATCAGTCGACCCCTGCATATGTCTGATGTTCTGAGCAGATGCTGATGGGAAACTGCACATGTGCTACTCACGTCTTCCACGTCCTCGGCGTCTGCCGTAAACAAACTGCGTATCGACTTTCTCAGTACACGTGTAGCGTCCATATCGTGTCCACCAAGCAGTTACACTGGCTGGTGGTTAACACAACTTTCTTGACACACGCACTACTATTCTTTTCTTCTTCTGCAGATAGTGCTGTCGTCTCACTGCAAACTATTAGCAGGTTTGCCATAAATGGATTTGCTGTGCTACGAGCCTAACTCTTATGCAGCTTGTTCGACACGTATGCTTGCACAGCCTTATCCTCCTCCAGACACTGTACGCTAAAATATGAATACAATTTGGATGGTATTAAAATTATTTACCTGATATAGGTGTACAGAAATTCTGTTTTATAATGCAGTTTTAGCGTCAATGTTTAGAAAATTCTGAATTATGTACGTGCGTTTAAGTGCCTATATAAATATGTTTACATATACGTAATTATTACAAATTAACTCAAATAAGTTTATAGGGGTGGCACACAAAAATAATAATATTTCATATTTCACTAGTTAAGAAACCCATGATCCGTTAATTTAATTTGGTAGCAACTCAGACTTCGCAGTCCTTTACATACTCAGTAACTTTTTTTTATTAAAATTGGAAACATGTAGTATGATCACAAGATTTCATTCTGCTGAATATAGGTTCGTTCAGGACGTTTAATTAATATTTTGTTTGAGACGCATGTTGATTTTACGCCAGATACGATTGAACCCAACTTTATGGGGGAAAAATACCTTTAAAAAAACCTTAGAAAAAATAATTACTTGTTAAAATTTACCGTGTAACATTTTAAAGCATAGCCATTTGCTTTGAAACACTACAGTGATCACAGGTGCAACTATTTTGAGCAACGTATAATATTGATAAAATGTATACGATCGTAGAGTTGTAAACATGTCAGAACGGCACAGTGGATTGCCGTCACATACTCGTGCCATGCTCATGACTNATACGATCGTAGAGTTGTAAACATGTCAGAACGGCACAGTGGATTGCCGTCACATACTCGTGCCATGCTCATGACTGGTTAAAACGGCTTCGTACGATGGAATGAGTATGAGTGAGGGTGTGTGGAAGGGGAATTTTAAGACAATGTGATTGTTTGGAGGAGGGTCAGTCGTCTGTTGGACGTGGTGCTGGAGAAACCTCAGGAAATAAAAAGTTTTTTTAAATAATTTTTCAATAAGAATTTTTTTTTAATTTTTTTATAAGTTCTTGATAAATGTTTTACCAGTTCAATTATAAATAGAATTTTGTGGTTCCAAAACTTTTTNATACGATCGTAGAGTTGTAAACATGTCAGAACGGCACAGTGGATTGCCGTCACATACTCGTGCCATGCTCATGACTAGTTAAAACGGCTTCGTACGATGGAATGAGTATGAGTGAGGGTGTGTGGAAGGGGAATTTTAAGACAATGTGATTGTTTGGAGGAGGGTCAGTCGTCTGTTGGACGTGGTGCTGGAGAAACCTCAGGAAATAAAAAGTTTTTTTAAATAATTTTTCAATAATAATTTTTTTTAAATTTTTTTATAAGTTCTTGATAAATGTTTTACCAGTTCAATTATAAATAGAATTTTGTGGTTCCAAAACTTTTTAACTGATGCCCTGTTGAGACGTGGCAATTCACCACGCCCCTTATCAGTTTTCGACAACGCCGACAGGGAGAAAGGTAAACCTAATTTTACTTAACAATCACATGTTTCACTAAAAACGTGTTTTAAGCCTAATACAGAAAAATTATTAAGTTAAATACCATCTGTCATTGCCAGGCATAGAGAGCTACAACACTATTTCGATATGTACATGAAAATTCACTGGTTATCAAATCATTCTACGGCCCCCTCCCATGATACTGCCTTCCTCCCCACCCCCTAGGGCGTGCGAATCCACCAGTTTGGGAACCCCTGCGCTTGAGTACACGTGCTTGAATTCAGAGTATGTACGTCCAAATTGCTTCGTTAGTGCATGTGAATATGCAACCATCGGCACAAAAGGTATATGATGGTTGCAGACCTCACAAGGCACCAGCACTTACAGGATTCCCGGTCGTTGGTAATAAATGCGTGGCGATCAGGGCCGTGTTCCGATTCTTGCACGGATGCGACCAGCTGCAAACCCGCCAGTTGTTGTTCCGCTACTCCATGCGTTTAATGCTTCGCTGGGGAACGGAACAACTTCCATGCTCCATTCTCGGCACTTAATTTTGTTTACAAGCAAGGAAGTTATTAGTATTATTTTTTTCATTCCCAGGATTTTTCATGCATATTGTCACTACAAATTAACATGCCACAAATAATAATATATTAATTTTCTTATGGTGAAATTAATTCCGTTTACTACCAACTCCACACATTCCATCCTTGGTCGCCGATGCTATTAAATAACCTCCAAATCCACACGCACAATAGGTTCGCACGTTTCTGGCAAACTTTCCCGCCACTGTGACGTCAGCGCATGAAGCATTTGTGCTCCAGGCCTCGTGCAGTTGATGCGTGAGATTTGCCAGAAGTAGAATGATGTATGAGGTGCACAGATGCTCTTGTGAGAAGGGATCGGAACTACTTCTCTGCGCATATTTCGCGTTGTGAAGGTAACAGAAACAGAATATGGCCCAGGTACCTGTCGTTCGAGATATTCAGACCCTGTGAGGATATGGAATGTGTGTTACTTTCACCGAATACAAAATTTATCGCTTACAGCTCCACCCGTGTTTAGAGCTCCATTATAATCGAATATTGAATGAGTGGCTTTGACTTCAATTGGATATTGGGGGGTCAAGTTTTAAAATGTATAGGTTTTGAAATATCACAGATCTCCCCAATAAAGTGGGGGTCCGGGGGTTCTCCCCCGGTAAAATTTGGATTTTAAGGTGCAAAATTGTGCTATTTAAGCATTTCTTCATACCTAAACATTGCATACACTACTAGTAGAAATTTTGATCATTTTAAGGTGAAATTTGTTTATATAATACCGTTATCAAACCCAGATGCTTACCCAATCAAAATTAGTATTATATTAATATCAGGATAAACATTATGTTTGTTTTATGCACTGCGATTCAATACTTATTTCCATGTATGATAGTGCTTTAACCGAAGCATATTTATTTATAATTTTTTTTTGGATTGACGTACGCCTACATGATGTGAAGGAGGGAAACAAAGCCAATATTTTTGTTACCATTATTCTGCATGTATTAAAAATTTTCACATCTCAAGACGACAAAATTAGCACAGTGATAGAACTTACTTCAAATATGACACAAACACCTTTACTGAAGGAATGTCCCATTTCTTTGCTTAACCACCAAATGTAGCATATTAACAGTTTTCATGTGAAAATGCAGTTCGCTGAAGAATGTCCGCTTTCTTGTCTCATTTCTTGCTATGAAGTCATATGTTACCTCATCCAAATATAATGCCACAGCAGCCTCCTTGTGGATATGTAAAATTCTCACAGAATTTAACCACAGCTGTCCCNCTCATCCAAATATAATGCCACAGCAGCCTCCTTGTGGATATGTAAAATTCTCACAGAATTTAACCACAGCTGTCCCATTATTGAAAGCAAGTAAGTTTTAAGTAAGCTAAGACCAGAGAAAGATTCCCTAAACTGTTTAAACTTTAATTTATTATTAGACGAGAAAACAGTAGTGTTCTGCAACGTTTGTCAACAAATTATTACATATGAATGAATTATGTTAAGATACGTGAGAATTTTGGAGGGGCAAAATTCTGGGTAAAAATTAGGGTGGGCAAAAGTAGCATTCCACCCACCACGGAGACAGCGCCATTGATTGAACGGCAACAAGTAGTTTAAGAAAGTGATCGCAGTGCCTCGTCACTAGTGCCCCCCTACCCCTTCCACATCTCAGTCGTGAATAGGAACTGGGAAATTTCGTTGCTTTGAAACGTAATAAAGTGATATTTTTAAACTTGAAAAAAAGTGTTTTCATTTTAGTATTTTCGTTTAATTAACGTTTTAATCTTAATGTATTTGAATACTTGTAACCATTTATACAGACAAATGAATTAAGGGATGCCTTAAAACAACACATTTAATAGGTCAATAAAGATGTGAAGCAGGCTAAATATGGTACATTATTTTATGTTTACGAACAATAGCCATCATAGTAAAAACAGTATACAAACGTATCCAAATATTTCAGGGTTTTTTTTTTTTTGCCGGGTATTTGGCTTTTAACATAGTGCTTTTGTCTCTGAGAACTATGGGAATTTTCAAAAATATTTTTAACTTTCCAGTGCATTTAATACAGCTAGTGTTGCTCTCGCAGCTGGTTGTAGATGTCTGTAGTATTCCTTGCATTACACTGTCAAAAGCAATGTCTGGCATATCTAGTCAAGGTTACGTGACAGATGTTACATACTGAAAATATGTTTGATACATTTTTTTCTTTCGCATAAGTGCACANCTAGTCAAGGTTACGTGACAGATGTTACATACTGAAAATATGTTTGATACATTTTTTTCTTTCGCATAAGTGCACAGACGAATGCTTATTTGCGTATCTAAACAAAATTGCCTACAAAAATACATGTTTTTTTTTAAATTCGTTTTCTGTAAAAATGTGGATTAGGCTAATGTTCAAGTTCTATATTCTAAGTCTTATATATATATATATATATATAATTTTGCAGTAATCCTAGAATTTTCTTGTATCCAAATTAAAATGTCCTTTATTCGGATTAGAATGTTAATGCTCCATTAAAACTCACTTAAATAATGTATCGAATAATTTAGTTAGTCTAAGATCACATTTATAGTGTAAATTCGCAAAAACGACGTCTATTGTTACTCGCAAATTGTTTTAAGCCTTTGCACCTAAGAAAATGTCTTACACTGAAATACTTTTAATGTTGGAATGCCATAAATTTTATTCCGCACGAACAAGCATTTTTTTTACATTTTATCCGAATTTCGCGCGAATTTGCAAAAATTTTGTGATTGCGAAATTTTACAGTCTCTAGTCATGAATGTTCATAAAACCATCATTCTTGCTGTGCCGCTTTCAAAAGCTGCGACCAACATACTGCAGTTCTCAATACAAACAGCTCCTACAAGCCCCGCACTTCTCAGCAGATATCCCGACATGTCTTTGAGGCGAATGTCTTGTAAGAGAGGAGAATTGAAGTTCTCTGAAGCTTTATTTATAGCACCCAGACAAATTTAAGTTCCTACAGGAAAATAGTAATAATTTTCCTGANGAAGTTCTCTGAAGCTTTATTTATAGCACCCAGACAAATTTAAGTTCCTACAGGAAAATAGTAATAATTTTCCTGACCGAAATGGTTTAAAAAACAAAACGTTTCAAAATGAATTTTTGCTGCGCAAAAGTTTGTTCGAAGATGTCGCCTTTTNCGAAATGGTTTAAAAAACAAAACGTTTCAAAATGAATTTTTGCTGCGCAAAAGTTTGTTCGAAGATGTCGCCTTTTACTGGAACGACAAGAGAAATTGTTACACTCTGAGAGAAGGTGAAGTGGAGAGATTTGGGCGGCTCTTAACATCGAGGTCTTGAGAGCCGATGGGTTTGAAGTTAGGTATGCGACGGCAGGGTGAGCTCATCACATATTTACAATATGAATGGATGTAGACACTCGAGCATACTTTACCTCTCGGGAGATTCCCGAGAAAATCCGCTGACCAGCTACATCGTCCAGAAAGATTCCCTCCCACATGATTGAGTCCGGAAGCGGCCCCGCTAGGAATCGAGCCCGGTTAGTATAGGTGGGGGGGGCTAGCAGTCTGACCACTGCACCACCACGGCCTCCACTGAGCAAAAGATTTTGTTACAGACATAAAATAAATTTGATTCAAAAGTATTTGTTTACAATGAGCATTATTTGCTTGCTCAACTAACCTGCTGTTGCTCCAAATATATGCGTTCGTTCCTTTGAACCAAATAAATCATGAATAATGTTGAGCCGAACAATTATTTGGCTGTTCCAACATCATCTAAACGTATTTAGTGCAAACAGCTATTTTACAAGTACGTTCAACTAATTGGTTTGGTTATCGTAAACATTATTAATATCACGGTTGAGTCAAATCAATATTTCGTTTGACGCGAATAAAACTCCTGTTTATCTGTAACTATCTGATAAATTTTATAACAAAATTTGTTGTGGTAACAAAATCAGCTTGGTGCAGAAGTAGCATTTTTATTTAGTTGGCTGCAGGGTAATCGGGTCAGTTGATTGTTTTCGTCCATAAATACAGTTCGGGAGATTGTTTGTAATTTTTGTAACAATCAGGATAGCACANGGTCAGTTGATTGTTTTCGTCCATAAATACAGTTCGGGAGATTGTTTGTAATTTTTGTAACAATCAGGATAGCACATTGTTCGTTTGTGCATTTATTAATATTTTATCACTTTATAAAAAATTCCAATGGAACAATTTCAACAGGAAAAAAGTAAGACGAGATGAAAAACTTTAAAATATGTATTTGCGTACATGTACTATGTTGAACTATGATATATTTACTAACATTTTACATTCGGAAGTAATCACGTTAGCCAAGGTCAAAAAAGCATGGCATGCGGGCACACAAGTACCGAGTTCGAACCCGGTTGTGCTGTCGAATGTTTTTTATGATAACGGAAACTATTTAATTTCCGTAGAGTCATACAAATCTTTAATTTAACTAACCAAATCTTGCAAGTATGTGGCAATCAAACATGAACCAAAAAATAATTTGGTTTCAGAGGCAAAATATTTCATTGTCCCTCTACAAAAAAAAATAATAAGTTTTTTGCGCCAAATAGACTTTGTTTTGTTAAGCAAAACATTTTTCTCATTGCAGCCGTTACCACTCCAAACAAGAAGAAACCTTGCGTTTCTTTTCCTCCAAAGATGCAAGTTGGTTAGTGTGGCTCTTACTGAGAAACGATGACTGGATCAGCGTGACCTTGAAAGGAGTTATGCTTGTCTGTAAGGAACGCGCAACTCTCTTCGGGAATAATTCACAAATCNGCGTGACCTTGAAAGGAGTTATGCTTGTCTGTAAGGAACGCGCAACTCTCTTCGGGAATAATTCACAAATCCATTTCTAAGAGTTATAACGGTTCAATTGTACAATGTTTTCAACAGTAATTCTTCCTGTGGTGTTATTGCCGATCACCGAAAATCATACTAGCATTTGTTTTTAATTGTTTTAAAATCTGTACATTACAAAANTGTGGTGTTATTGCCGATCACCGAAAATCATACTAGCATTTGTTTTTAATTGTTTTAAAATCTGTACATTACAAAACCTACAGGTGACTTCTATATGGCTGATTAAATACTAAATGGCGTCTGCGAGTGGGTATCCTTACGTATATACATAGCACTTGGTCAGCAAATAATTTTGAGTCGAATCGAATCGTGACATCGACTGACTTATCCTTGGAAACTCCTGCTTATAGACACTGAAATGAATATACGTGAGTACGTATATAGTGAAAATGCCCCACGAATGGGCTCCACTGTAATGTATTGGGATATTTTAGGCCCCGCGTATGGCTCCACTGTAGTGTACATTAATGCACCGCGTGAGTTGCTTCTGAAATGAATTTAGTGTGTTGTGTATTGTATTGGGGTATGTGTAATTATTCGGGAGTAGTTTTTAACGAACCGAGTTGTCATACAGATAAATGTATATTGGAGTGACCACATTAACAAGAGATTAGTAATTATCAACACTATAATTATAATCAAAAATATACCACTACTGAGCAAACTACCAACCAATAAAGCAGTTCAATTATTGAGGAGCGTTTAATTATCGCATTTGAAAGTTTGGTGAAAAAACATAAGCAATCAATTTGCATATATAAGAATACATGAAGCTCACTTTCAAAACGCTCAACTCAGAATATAAGTTATTCTTTTCGCACTGGGGAACATATTATGCAATCTCCAATAAGCAAAAATGTCTCTCTTAGTTCTACGCCATTAATCAGCAAATACCTTTTCTTGCCTCGGTTGCTCAGATTTATAAAATATTTAGGTAGGAGCATTAGATCTCTACTTCTGAAGTAAATGTGAACAAATTTTACAAGGAAGGCTTTATAGAAAGGGTTATGCACAATTCTTGAAGACTAAATTAGGAAATTCATATTACATTGAACTGCTGCCATCTGCAACTTATTTAAGACTTTATTTAACTGTAATTGTAGTTCTTCTGGAGCAAGAAGTTCTCGTAGTTCATGATAGCAATTTAATTGCTATCAAACAGGACATGCATCAACTTAGAGAGCCCTTTTCTGCAAATTGACTGTCTGGGCATTCTTCTTTTACGCCACTCACTCACCAGTGGCATAAAATAATGTCCTTAATAAGTCTTGACTCTAGGATCCACAATAAATAACTATTTTCCAATATGCCAACAATCCACAATAAATAACTATTTTCCAATATACCAAGAACAGAAATAATTTTTCAACATAGTCCACTTTGAATTTGCCATTGCACAATAGACAAAGTACTTCCAAAATTTCCCTTGCTAAATATTACATATTGTACTATGCTGCCAACTATCGATCAATGTTTACATCTAAATAGCATTATTTTAGCAATCTGTTTAGCACTGCTATCTTAAAATGCTGCAGTAAAACATTAGGTTAATTTGACAATTCTGAAAATATTTCAATCTGTTATCATACTCAACTCTAATACTGCAACTAAAGACGTAAACAGTAAAATAAACAAACTTTTGCAAAACATTACAAGCTCATGAAATACTTAAATAACAAAGAATTATTCCAAGAGAACTGTCATGCACATAATAATTATAAAAAATAAATTTGCAGTGGAAATAAAATTTAAAAAATATATATAAGTGGGCTGAAATACCAGATCATCATACGTTACAACACCGTGTAAAAAATGACGGATTGTAACACCGGGGTTGAGTAGTGAAATGAAAACTGCGAAGAAAATATAAGGGTCATTTTTATTATGGCCAACAGTTTGGTCGCAGTGTTCTCATGAATCTCATGTATGATAGGGTGTGTGGACGACCTCTGTAGGGTTGTTGGCCCCTACCTTCTACCCGACCGTCTGATTACTGATTGGGGGCCGCGGTGTGGTAGTGGTCAGATTGCTCGCCTTCCGCCTAGACGAACCCAGTGAGGTCACTCCCGGATTTCCGCATGTGGTAATCGTGCCGGACGATGCCGCTGGTCGGCGGGTTTTCTCGGGGATCTCCCGTTTCCCTCGCCCTTGCATTCCTCATCTCGCTCCACCCTAATCGGCTTTCAAGACCTCGATGTTGAGAGCCGTCCAAATCTCTCCACTCCACCCCACTGACTGCTACTTCATGTCACGTGTTCCTGAGAGATGTGTTGTTTGAACTGCTTGAAGATGTGTTGTTTGAACTGCTTGAAGATGTGTTGTTTGAGCTGCTTGAAGATGTGCCGCTGGCTGCTCGCCGTCGCATGTAGTTCCAGCACGAGGATGCATTACGCGGCTCGCGTGTGAAACCACCTTCACAACACCTTCCCTGGTAGGTGGATAGGACGTGGTGGCCCTGTACCGCGGTTTGCAAGACCGGCAAACCTCAATCTCTTAGAACTTTTCCGATGGGGGTTACCTTAAGGAACTTGTCATCAGAGGTACACCAAACGACATTGCAGATATGGTGGCAAAACTTCATGCCGCCATTTATAATGTTAATGAAGAGTTGCTGAATAATGTGCAAGGTTATATTCTGCTGCGTGTGGCAACATGTCGGCGAATGGACGGTGGAAACTTTATAAACATCTTATGTAAATCCCGCCCGTCCAACACAGTGTCGTGAACCCGTCTTGTGGACCGTTAGTTCGGCTCCTATGCTTGTATTCTAGTATGTATACTAGCGTGTACTGTAATTACATGATGTATCACATTTGGAAATTAATAAATTTATAATGCACAATTNAAGTATGTATACTAGCGTGTACTGTAATTACATGATGTATCACATTTGGAAATTAATAAATTTATAATGCACAATTTGCTGCCTTCATCACAGCAGTACCATGATAGGTGTGAACTTACTCAAAGGCTGTGTTTGAATAAAACTATGGACCAAAAAATTGTCTAAAGCCGAGCAGTTTATATAACTTTCCAGAAACAAAACTATAGTCCTTTCAAGGTAACTTCCAATTTTTCTGGCGCCCTGCTAAAATTATACTTCCAGGATATTCCTCCGCCTCATGCAAATAAAGCTTAACCAAGTCTAGAAAATTACACCAAAAGTACAGCGCACTAGTTTCGTACGCACTCGGTGTAATAATATTTTGCATAAGAACTATTTATTACTAAGCATTACCAATATACCTTATTTTCTCACTTGTTTTATTCATATTAGTTATATGTGAAATATCACGATTTATACATAAATTATAAGTAAAAGTTCAGTTTAGTAAAAATTAAGATATTTGTAAGTTACACAAGCATAAAAGCTTGTGATACATGACATATTTAGGAAACAAACAAGCACGTTATTCATTGGGTGATTTTTCAAAGGTTTGGTACAAAAAAAAATTTAAAAAAACCGCNTAGGAAACAAACAAGCACGTTATTCATTGGGTGATTTTTCAAAGGTTTGGTACAAAAAAAAATTTAAAAAAACCGCTAATAGGCTATTTTGATGTTGTGACAGTAGAATAAAATGTTGCGAAAAATGTAACAATTATAGGATTTTAAATATAAAAATTTTAATTTTCCTTCCTTCCTGATTTTATCGTATTTATTTTCTCTCATAATAGGTACTTATTTTAAGTTATATTTCAATTCTAAAGTGAATATCAAGGAAAACATGCATTTTGTTATTTGTTGAGTATAACTCATTGACTAAAGATGAGGTAGAGCAATTCTTCTTATTCTGTGCATGTACCCAACACTGACCTGCCTCAAACTAGCACAACTGTCAAAGTCACGTGTTTAACAGTGATGAACGTTGGCAGAAAAGCAGTCCAATGTTGGGACACGGAGACCGGTGCCGTGCAGCCAGAGTAATTTAACTTTAAATTTAATAATAACAGAAGCCAGTGTTTCATCGGTATGGCTAACATAATATAAATTAGTTTAGATTTTAAAAAAAAGAGATCGCTCTACCCCATATTCTGTCTACGGTATAACTTCCTTCTAAAACGTGAATTTCATGCAAGTTATTTGTTTAGTATAAATTTCTTATAAAATAGTAATGCATTGTGTTACTTTTCTATTTTTTTCTTGGCCATTTTATTAAAAGCCAATATTTTGTTAATCTTGAAATTAATTTTCAACTTCTGATATCATAATATAACGATTGCTTGTTTGGACATACAGAATGTGCCTATTAATTTTAAATTTAAAATTTTTAATAAAGAGAGAATTTATAATTATTTTTATATAAAATAAATTACTTGTTTTTAAAAATAATTACATAATCTATAATGTACCTTCAAATTTGCTACTACAAAATCATTGTAAGAGTGAGGAACGGAATTAGAAACAGAGTGATTTAGGATGAGTAGAAGTAGGAGAAGTTAATTTAGAAGGGGGAGGGGGTAGGGCGACATAATTCTAAAACTTCGTTTTCAATTAATCACGAAGCGATGTTGTTTGTATACAGCAGATGGCACCGCACTACTTCCGCGATCTGCCGGGAAAATATAGAACTAGATACTTTGTGAGCAGCAGAAGTGTGCTGCTCTCTAAACAGGCTCTTGGTACTACAATCGCTAACAGTTTGACAAATACTTCAAAGAGTACGCCAGCTGTATTGGAATCTTATCTTCGGGATAGTAGTTGGAAATAATTCAGTTCAAAAAATCTTACAAATACATTTGTAAATACTATAAAAATCAGATACAATTTCCTTTCATTTGAAATGTACATTCATAACCATACATGACCGTTTAAATAAAATTAAACGATGTATGGAGTAAAAAAATTTCTTACAACGGTTTTAAAAACACAAAAATATTACGCGAATATGTGTTTGTTTTACTGTGGAAAATAACCTAAAATAACATAGGGTAATGCTTGAATACATATTTATCCAGTTAAAACCAGCGTAAACACGCCATACCACTTTATGATATCTGAAGTAACACGAATAATCTATTTTTTTGGGTAACATTATGTGAGAAGAGCCTTACCGGTCTCCATGTATGAATACTGGTTTGCTACCGTGTCATCAGTAGCGCTGGAATAATTTTTAATTGACTGGGGGGTAGTGGGGTTTGAAATTTGAAGGGAAAGAGGAGGGTTTTCGGGAGATTCCCTCTTTGTAAAAGTATTTAATTTTAATAGCTAAAATTTCATTTTTAAGATTTTTTTTTTGTTTTTATTATTATTTAGGTAATGCTATGAATAAAATAAATTTGGTCTTTTCTGCAGAAGATCTCACAATAGATTTGTGGGGGATATTTGACATAAATTATTCCAGTAAACTCATTACATAAATGCATTTGTTTAAAATAAATTATCACAGTTCATCAATCTTTATATTTATATTTCTATATATGTATTATTATTACATTGTAAAATTACACTAAACAAACATTTTAGACCGCACCGAACTGAGGATAGTCCTAGCTGAAAATTAGTTTTCATATATATGCGCGCCAAAGTAAACTTCAATCTATTCTCTAAGTTCTAAACACGTTTAAACAGGATGTCACGCCGAAAACGCGAAGTCTCGGAAAACTTAAGATAAGTTAATAGAATATATTATGCAAAATTACAAACTTTCAGATACTATATAGTTTTTATGCACTGATAAAAAAAATCTGCATTACAGTAAGTTACATTGGTAACATTTGTAAAATAACAAGTATTCTAGAAAATAAAAAGGAACTTAAATTATTATTAGTTTTTATTATTAAACGTGTGGCTACTTTCCTTTTAATATTATATCTTAGCAATGTATGCCAAGTTTGAGACTGGCTGCTTAGTGGCTTCGGGCCGACGATTGCCGAAATTTCCGAAGCTGGTCGGTCAGCAGTTTTAACAGCTTTATAAGAATACACCAGAGCTTGAATACGTGAATTAAGCGAATTCATTTGGCAGCAATGTGAACTTCTTAGTTATTTACATACTCGAGCCTCAATCCTTTATTTATTGGCTGTTGTAATTTTGCGAGGTTGTCTTTATTCAGCTTGGTTGCACGTGTGGCAAATGTCACACTGTCAAATTTTCGCCTTCAGCTATATTTGACAATAAAATTTGAAGACAAAATACGACCATCAAATTTTTTCTTCCAACAAATTGTATCAAATTATCTTGAATGTATTTGAAAATGTGTCACACTGTAAAAATTTTTCACTGAAACAATTTAATTTGAATAATAAAATTATTTTCATAGTAAGATATTACTTTTGTTTTTCCATGCAGTCCAATGCAGGAAGAAATGCAAGGGATGTTGTATTTATTTTCGCTTCTTTACTAACTTCAAATTTTATTCATCAAAGATATTTCCTGACAATGGAATTTAATGCCACCGAGTTCGCAAACGAGATAAAGACTTTTTGCTAACTATACATTTTTAATTTATTAAAACAATTTTTTTCATCTTTTAAAATTTGGTACTCATGAGATTCAAAAATTTAATTTTCAAACGACAAAGTACATATGTTTAAAAAATATGCCATGTAAACCTTAGCTAACGATGCATATTAAATTTATTAAATCTATATTTTTATTAAAAACTTCAATATTACTGAGAGTAAAAAATGTCCTCTTTTTATAAACATGGTTGTAACAACATTTTAGTAAATCTATATACTGTGTTTTATTATAAAAATCAAAGTCATCTAATTTATTGCTTTATTATATTTTTAGAAAAATGTCTTACAGGAGTATTGTGGAACACTGCGAGAGACTCTCCCTTATTCTTCATTATATCCATTTCATTGTGTTATTCAATGTATTATTAAATCGATCTTCTATTATAAAATCTTATTCATCTGATTTTTAAAAAAATCTATATTTTATGGAAGAATCCAACGTAACGTGCGACTCTACTCTTTAGATTTGGAAGAGTAACCATAGCAAATATATGTGACCAATCCAACGCGATAGGGACCACTCTGCCTCGAGCTNAATTTGAAGGGAAAGAGGAGGGTTTTCGGGAGATTCCCTCTTTGTAAAAGTATTTAATTTTAATAGCTAAAATTTCCTTTTTAAGATTTTTTTTTATTATTATTATTATTTAGGTAATGCTATGAATAAAATAAATTTGGTCTTTTCTGCAGAAGATCTCACAATAGATTTGTGGGGGATATTTGACATAAATTATTCCAGTAAACTCATTACATAAATGCATTTGTTTAAAATAAATTATCACAGTTCATCAATCTTTATATTTATATTTCTATATATGTATTATTATTACATTGTAAAATTACACTAAAAAACATTTTAGACCGCACCGAACTGAGGATAGTCCTAGCTGAAAATTAGTTTTCATATATATGCGCGCCAAAGTAAACTTCAATCTATTCTCTAAGTTCTAAACACATTTAAACAGGATGTCACGCCGAAAACGCGAAGTCTCGGAAAACTTAAGATAAGTTAATAGAATATATTATGCAAAATTACAAACTTTCAGATACTATATAGTTTTTATGCACTGATAAAAAAAATCTGCATTACAGTAAGTTACATTGGTAACATTTGTAAAATAACAAGTATTCTAGAAAATAAAAAGAAACTTAAATTATTATTGGTTTTTATTATTAAACGTGTGGCTACTTTCCTTTTAATATAATATCTTAGCAATGTATGCCAAGTTTGAGACTGGCTGCTTAGTGGCTTCGGGCCGACGATTGCCGAAATTTCCGGAGGTGGTCGGTCAGCAGTTTTAACAGATTTATAATAATACACCAGAGCTTGAATACGTGAATTACGCGAATTCATTTGGCAGCAATGTGAACTTCTTAGTTATTTACATACTCGAGCCTCAATCCTTTATTTATTGGCTGTTGTAATTTTGCGAGGTTGTCTTTATTCAGCTTGGTTGCACGTGTGGCAAATGTCACACGGTCAAATTTTCGCCTTAAACTATATTTGACAATAAAATTTGAAGACAAAATACGACCATCAAATTTTTTCTTCCAACAAATTGTATCAAATAATCTTGAATGTATTTGAAAATGTGTCACACTGCCAAATTTTTTCACTGAAACAATTTAATTTGAATAATAAAATTATTTTCATAGTAAGATATTACTTTTGTTTTTCCATGCAGTCCAATGCAGGAAGAAATGCAAGGGATGTTGTATTTATTTTCACTTCTTTACTAACTTCAAATTTTATTCATCAAAGATATTTCCTGACAATGGAATTTAATGTCACCGAGTTCGCAAACGAGATAAAGACTTTTTGCTAACTATACATTTTTAATTTATTAAAACAAATTTTTTTATCTTTTAAAATTTGGTACTCATGAGATTCAAAAATTTAATTTTCAAACGACAAAGTACATATGTTTAAAAAATATGCCATGTAAACCTTAGCTAACGATGCATATTAAATTTATTAAATCTATATTTTTATTAAAAACTTCAATATTACTGAGAGTAAAAAATTTCCTCTTTTTATAAACATGGTTGTAACAACATTTTAGTAAATCTATATACTGTGTTTTATTATAAAAATCAAAGTCATCTAATTTATTGCTTTATTATATTTTTAGAAAAATGTCTTACAGAGTATTGTGGAACACTGCGAGAGACTCTCCCTTATTCTTCATTATATCCATTTCAATGTGTTATTCAATGTATTATTAAATCGATCTTCTATTATAAAATCTTATTCGTCTGATTTTTAAAAAAATCTATATTTTATGGAAGAATCCAACGTAACGTGCGACTGTACTTTTTAGATTTGGAAGAGTAACCATAGCAAATATATGTGACCAATCCAACGCGATAGGGACCACTCTGCCTCGAGCTNTTTTAGATTTGGAAGAGTAACCATAGCAAATATATGTGACCAATCCAACGCGATAGGGACCACTCTGCCTCGAGCTATGTTAAAAGCATGTATGCCCCTGCCCTCAACAACATACATGTAGGTCATCCAGCAAACATAGGAGGTAGGCCCTTGTAATGTGGAATGTACCATGCTAGCACAACCCAAATCAGGGCGCTATAATGCTATATTCTCTAAGCCCTGTTTCACGCATAGTTGTGTGTCATTTCGCAACTTACGGAAATAGAACCACCAATTTCAAAACTTAACAAACTCCCCCTGACTCCGGTCAGGTGGATGTGCGGCATTAAGGCCCTAAGCTATTTTGTAAAAACAGCCGCCGCCATTTTGCAACCATTGTAGATAGTACCGCCGAATTATATATTGTGTATACAATTGTTTATCATACACTGAAGAGCCAGAAACAACGGCACACCTGCCTAATATCGTCTAACACCCCCCCCCCC
>NQII01001175.1:485568-518030 GCA_002778355.1 Clitarchus hookeri | reverse complement strand
TAATGATTCTCGTCAGTCGTCGTTTGTCCCGTTCTTTCAGCGATGTCGAAGATGTGATGTTTTACCGGATTTCCGATATTCGCGGTACACTCGTGAAATGGTCGTACGCGAACATCCAAATGTTATCGCTTCCTCGGAGATGCTATGTCCCATCTCTCGTGCGCCGACTATAACACCACGTTCAAACTCACTTAAATCTTGATAACCTGCCATTGTAGCAGCAGTAACCGATCTAGCAACTTTGTCAGACGCTTGTTGCCATCGAGTTACTCTGATTGGTTACTTGCATACGCACGCCTATACCAGTTTTTTTTTTTTTTTGCTCTTAAGTGTATATAAATCAACAATGCATTTTCGTGTTTAAAAGTATTATTGATCTTGGGTGATTTAACATTTGGTCTGTTTTTGTATGTTATATTCGAGATAAAATACAAAATACCAAATCAGGGAAAACCCGTTTGTTTACAAAATCAGTTCTTGAAAACAGTTTGTCAATAAAATCTGTCAATTCTAACACAGCGTGGCTATAAATATGGCGCTTTTTCTACCTAAGTACGAATTTAATATCTACCTTTAGATCTGTGAACGAGCGATGCTTCGTAGTGTTAACACTGGACTCGTATTCAAGAGTAATTCGGTTCGATTCTCGCCACCTTATCGGCCAATATTTTACCGCCAAAAGTTTGCCAACAGGCATGAAAATTGTTACGTGCTCAGTGCAAGTGCACTGCGAAGTAATAAATGACTACATTTAATGTATGAAATTACTGTAAATTCATTATTTTATTATTATATTCGTTTCACCCTCTTTGGGGTACGATGAAACAGTCATTTCTTTGAGTGTTGCTCCTTCCTTTGCACCCAGTACTTCTTTATTCTTTCAGATCTTCTTCTTCTCTCCTCATCTGAGATGATGGGTTTCGACCTTATTTTAGATTTTTCTTGGAACCTTATCCCTTCGTCTTTAAATTTTATCTGTACTGTTCTATCAAGTAATGACTTTTCTGTAATTTTTAATTCTCTTAGGTCTTTTTCAATTTCTGTGAACCAATTAGGCTTCGTTTTGCGGTTACGGAAGAAATCAAAAATTTGTTTAGTTAATCTATTAGAATTCATTCTGAGAAGATGTCCGTAAAACTTTAGTCTCCTTTTGCGCATAGTATCTGAGAGTTTTTCAATTTTCTTGTATAGCGTTTCAATCTTGCCGTATACTATATTATTGTCCTGAAATTTTGTTCCTATGATCTTTCTTAAAATTTTTCTTTCTTTTATTTCTAATTGTTCCAACTGACCTATGCGATTCAAGGTTAGAGTTTCTGCTGCATACAATGCTTCTGGCTTGACCACTGTTTTGTAATGTTTAATTTTGGACCCCCATGAAAGAGATTTCTTATTGTATGTCTCTCTTGTCAATTGGAAGGCCAACTCCATCTTATTTTTTCTGGATTATATTGCCTTGCTTTCTGCTGCATTCCAACTAATCCATTCCCCCAGATATTTCAATTATTTTATAGTACAATAAATAACATAAATTCCTTCCAAAACGACCCACTGTGTTTTATAGGGGGGAAAACGTGGTATGTCACTACTCATAAATATGTGAGTAAAAAACAAATAAGCAACAAAAATAAAAAAAATGGGATAAAATTATTAGGCACTTGTTATATACATACAGCATGATGCGTGCGTGATTTTGCAAGAATTTAGAGGTGTAATATACAGGTTATGTTTATTGCTTCAGAAATGCGTATCAATAATTATTTTTAAGTAGATTCTGAAAAGCTCGAGTGACACATGTCTTGAATAATTAATTTTGAGACATTTACAGCTTTAGTTTTCAAAACGCTTTTGTAACTATAATACATTGTAAAGGTTTGCGTTTGTAAAACATACAATCGAGGCTATTCCTTCATTTTGAAAAGCAGTGCGTGATTCTGTGGTGGTAATAGTGTTTTCGTAATAGTGGCAAGTGGATTATATATTATAAACACTAATTCTTGACTATGTTTCTTTAGGTATGTGAGTGTGTTCACGCACGCTCGCAAGGTTGTGTGCAGATGATACGTGGGGTAATTACACTGCCGGACAATAAAAATAGAGCGCACAGAAGTATGCTACGGATGGTACTGGCACTTCATAGAGGTAGTGATGCAGATGAGTCACAAAAACAGAGCAGCAGGACAATTACATATGGATGTGTGGTACTTCGCCTGGTCATCCTCAATATTGGCACGCACCTCCTCGCACTGCGACACACGCTTGTAAGATGGTCTGGCATGGTGTTCAGCAGACACCGGATGTAGTCCTGAGGCAGACGGGCCCACAATTGTTGGACGGCGTGTTCCGAATCTGGGATACTGCGGCACGGCGGCAGCTGGAGGTAATACGACCATGTAGGTGGAGATGGTACGTGAATTTGCTCACGAAAACCATTTAAGGGCTCGATACACTGAAGAGAGACACGCAACCCACGTAATTGGGGTTTATATACGTATATCAACCATTTATTGACAGAATTAGAGTTTCAGCCATGCAACATTAAGCTATAATTTGCACCTAGTATTTTTACGCACGACGGATCATCCACATTGTGTATGATGGTCGCACTACTGGAAACCACAGAGCCTCGCCACATTCTGAGCTGTGGAGGAAGTGATACGCGGTAACAAGCAGGAAGCCTGTTTCCCCATGCGATCAGTTCCTCGAGCGTCACCTTCGTGTGGAAATGAGCGACTAGATGTTAGAACATTTTCTGACACCAAGAGCTTTTAATCTCCGTTGATTCCTGCCAAGCAAATCCTTTTACACGACGCGAGAAAATGTCGCAGGATACCTTGCATGCTAACCCTCATGTGAAAATATCAAGTAAATTTCATACGGAATTTGTTTACACAGTTTTCACAGAAAATATTGAGCAAAATTTGACCTTGCAAGAGAGAAGTTGATGGCCCCGGTAAATCAATTAGGCCTAATAGCCACAATATAAATTTAAAATCTCCAAAGAACTTAACTTTGTATTAAATTTGTGAATCATAATTAATCTGAAGGAGCTTTCTTCGTCACTTACAACACTGGCACACATTAAATGCACGATTTACTCGTATCTCTGGTTGATACATAATTGGCCACATGGCCAGCTTAGAAGGACCAATAGAATTGTTTGTTCCAAGTGACTTGCATAAAAAATGAGGACATCTCATATCTCCTGATCTCGTGTGAGATCTGCCGTGCACGAGAACTTATCGTACGAAATTTAGTGCAAGGTCTGCATCTTGCATGAATTTTGCATAGACTTTGTGTCGTGTAAAAGCTGCTTTACCGACTTAATGTTCGCCGAAAATGTTTCCAGGTTATGCCATAGTCAATATTTTCTCCGTCACAAGTGAGACACGGTGAGTACGGATGAACAGAAAAAAGCCCAATCGTAATTGTTGGTAGGAGAAAATGTAACCGTGTAAGGGGAATCATAATAACTTGGTACTCGGAAAAGTACACAAGTTTACTTGGTGCTCTCAGTCTAAAATTGTCTTTACGTTTTTTAAGGCAGCTTTGTTTATAACTGTGAGTACCGACTCGAANCCCCTTCATCGCTATTTTAACTAACTGCTCTCAGTCTTGAGGTGGCGTTACCACGCTTTGGCTGCCACGTGCAAGGAACGGGGAATATGCTCGATCAAAGCTGGAATTTTCCAACATACACAGCAGCATACCATAGAATGTAGCCCCACACTATTTCACACCCTCACTTTTATCTCTGATTAACACCTATGATCCAGTCAGTCGTAGCACCACCCACAAACCTGCTATCTTCGCAAATTGTATCCGCTCACTGTGACTGTGGAAGTATCGCCGGAAGGCACTTTTCAAGGAAGAGCAATTTTAGCACCACCCGCTGTACCAGCCACGCTGCCAAATAGTTTAGCTGCCTTCCGCTGCATTGCATTGCCGCCACCTTCACCTGGCGCCAATGCACATTGTTTACTGAAATTCTGCACAGTCCTATGTGGCTTTATTTGTACTGAGGTTATATCACCCCTCCCAGACATCGCATTCTTTTTTTATTTATGTACCCATATGTACAATTCGGCGATAGGCCGGTTTTAAACAAATGCGTGGTACATACACAATTAATATACATATCTTCAAATATGAAGATAATAAATTAATAATTAATATTCGTAACCAAAAAGGTATAATTGTTATTTTGTATTTGCAATTATGGTTATATAGAAACTTAATTTTAGGTAACTATAATGTAAAAATTGTACTAAGATACATTTAGTTTGCCATTTTTCATTTTCATTCTAACATTAAAGTGGACTTGTATGATTAATTTTGTGACGGATGAAATGTTCACGATTCAGTAGTAGCTGTTTAAGCTTATTAATCAGGTATGCGGGCTGCTCGTACTTTTTTATTTTGGCTGCTTGTTTGGCGATATGGAGACGTCTCCTCTCATCACCAGCCAGAACGTTGTAAATATTCTGTTATGTGCTCTCATATACCGCAGACATGGATTCGGAATTTTCTTAATTCTATATTTGAGTGAGTTTTCGATTCCTATAAACAGACTTGTACAATAATTGAAAGGGGATAGAACCAATATGTCACTAATTTTTTGCTTCAAGCTTGTTGGTAGTACTGTATGTGTTTAAATTGTTGAAGGTACTTCAATAGATAGCATGCTGTTTTCAACAATCCAGAGATTTGTGCCAAACTTAAGTTCTTAACCAAGGTGACATCTGGGATTATCTCACTTCTTATTGTGATTGGTGGATGTACTCGCGGCATTTTTATGACTTCTGGCTTTCCGAATTTCATGTAAGAACATTTATTCTAGTTTAATTCTAAGGTTGTTTTCACCACACCACCTGAGAAGTCTCTCTGAATCTTCGTTTATTTTTTTCTACTGTGGTCAGTAGACTTTTTAAAGAGCAATAAATTCACTGGAGAGCCAAAAAAAACTTGTAAAGGCGTGCGTATGCAAGTAACAGAGGTATGGAACCAATCAGAGTAACGCGATGGCAACAAGCGTCTGGCAAAGTTGCTAGATCGGTTACTGCTGCTACAATGTCAGGTTATCACGATTTAAGTGAGTTTGAACGTGGTGTTATAGTCGGCGCACGAGAGATGGGACATAGCATCTCCGAGGTAGCGATAAATTTAGATTTTCGCGTACGACCATTTCATGAGTGTGCCGTGAATATCGGGAATCCTGTAAATCATCAAATCTTCGACATCGCTGCGGCTGGAAAAAGATCGTGAAAGAACTAGACAAACGACGACTGAAGAGAATCATTAAACGTGACAGACGTGCTACCCTTTCTCAAATTGGCGCAGATTTCAACGGTGGGGTATCAACAAGTGCCAGCGTGCGAACTATTCAACGGACCATCATTGATATGGGCTTTCGGAGCCGAAGGCCCACTCATGTGCTGTTGTTGACTGCACGACAGAAAGTTTTACGCCTCGTCTGGGCCCGCCAACACCGCCATTGGACTGTTGATGACTGGCTTGCGGCACTTCTGCGTGCTCGCGGGGGCCGTACACGATATTATGCAGGTGTACCAGTTTTTTTGGCTCTTCAGAGTATAGGTGTACTGAAAATTGAATCTAGCTGAGTATTGATCGTTATGGTACTTCATCCTTAATAATTCTATATAAAAATATTTCATATCATTTTATATTGGATTATAATTTCTTTATATAATCTGAACCATTTTATAGCATTTGTGGATAAGCCGATATCGGTTAATTTGTCGTGCAGCTTATTATGATTATTGGTGAGGAATGTTTTCAAAAGTCTAATACAATTATAAAAGTTATTTGAAAGTTAGCCATAGCTTTGTATATATCGTCTGTTTGTCAAGAAGTGTGATGCGAACGAAAACCTAATTGTGATTTGTATCTATGTACTCTGTTAATTGTATGTAGATTACCTTCTCAAGGAATTTATAAACGACTGGTAAGATGCCAATTGGTCTAATGTCTCTGTATTCTGTGGGTTGATTTGCATTTGGCTGGTTTTATTTCAGCTAATTTACGGGAAAAATTCGAGAATTTTGTTGATGTGTTTATAATATCAAGTATGGATGGAACACAGTATGGTGTACACAATTTCACCATATTTACATCGATCCCATATGTTCCTACCGCTTGATAGTTACTGAATTTATTATTTTGGAAGCGAGAATTTGTGGCACAGAATGAAATGAAAAATGTGTGTTAAAGTTTTTACATCTCTTCCGAGTTTTAGGTTCTTGCATGACTGTTTGCTGAGATATTTGACTGCAATCGACGAAGTAGTCATTCATCTTATCTGGTTGTTGTAAAGCTAGTGGTAATATGTGAAGCTATTTTGTTTTTCTGTTATAAGTGCTAAAGTCAGTCCATAACTTTTTGCGTGACGTTTATGAATTTCAGCTGAAATTCTAACATAGCACGTCGGGCCACGTTTAAAATTAACGTTGCCAAGGGTCTGATCACTTTATTCGTGCGTCGGTCAAGTGAAACTGTGAAATTATTGAAAAAGTAGATATTTTACAAATGTGCTCATTCTCACACCTACATGCATTTAAAAAAAAAACACAAGAAAATCATATATTCCAGCGGGAGGCGAGCGATACAGGCCTGCTTCCTTCTATTCTTGCCCTCGCGCCTTCGTCTCCGTAGAGACGGCCGGCCTGTTTACAGGTGCGAACTCGTGTTCTTATCTTAAAACTAAATTTAAAATTCCTGCGGGCTGAACCCACGCGAATCAACGTCCTGCTGTCAGGAACCAATATGGCTAAAATCTCGTTCAAAAGTTTAATTAAATAAAGCCGTCGAAAACTGACTAAGCACGAGTGTGCTAGAGGCAAGATTACTCATCGCGTCACTTTATTACTTTGTCAACGGATCAACAAGTGCTCAGAAACTAGGGCCTCCTAAACAAATTACAAATACTGCAGATCGGAAAGACATATAAATGCGTTGAAAAACAAAATAAAACCTGATAATTATATGAGCAGTGAATTTACATACTAATCAACATGATTAATGTGCCACTCAAAAATAACATACATAAAATCAGATTAAGTATTGAAAGTACATAAATACCGTAAGGTGCAGTTATTTTGCACCGATTTTTAACAAATTACTTCAAAATATATTTTTAATGTTTTTTGTATTTAAGCTACAAGTATGATATTTTTTTTACAGCCGTGTTAATGTATAAAGATAACATACTCAAGTCCAAAACTTATTGAGACAAAAACTTGTTTGTAAAAAAACAACAAAAAACTGGTGCAAAGTATCTTCAATGGGGGGAGGTTCCTCCCTCCATTGAAGATACTTTGCCCCACTTTATAAATTACATGGAAAACAATAAAGGAAATAAAGCTGGAGCAAAGTTATCACTTGCAAATGTTACACTACACCATAGTGAATACCCGGCTTTGCTGAAACACTACTGTTACTGTTTTAGCCCTTATATTAAAACAGAGCATCTGCGTTACTTGTTGCCACAAAAAGAAGAAGTGGAGTGTTGAGTTCAACCAACATAATACTTATAATAAAAACAGTCGTAAGTTACCAAACTCTCGAGGTTAAGAAACATCAACACTGTAAATAAATGTACGTAGTTGTTACAAAAAAAAACCCGTAATAACACCCCTCAGTCACAATATACATAGGCTTAGTCACAAAATAAGCATAAAAATATTACAACGACCAAAGATGTTCCAGCTCAGGAACTGAGAAATAATCACAGTTATTTATTGACTTAAAAAAGTTAATGGATCCCGAGACATCCTCCCAACTGTATAGCTGTGTGTCAACAGGTTTAGGCCTCTAACAAGACATTGCAGGTCTTTGCATTGAAGATATAACAACTTAATCTGAACTACAACTCTCTATTTTACCAGGGAAAAGTTCATCATCTTACTTGAAAATGACGAACGTGCCTTTATCTCCCTTGACATGTTACCAGTTTTGTCCAGTGCCACACATTTCGTCCTCACTTTCTTCTATGCAACTCAAAGAATTGTAAAGCTCAATACTCGCACGTTCTGATTCGGATTCTGAAGATGATATAATCATGCCACTTTTCTTTCTCTTCAATTTTNACTTTACAGGCAACCATTTTTTCTTGTTGTTATCTTGGCATTTTCATTTGAAGGACCTGATTCAGTAAGATCTGTCTTCCTGATTTCATGAGCAATACTTAACATATATTATTTATATACAATATAATTGCGGTTACTTTGCACCCCTCCCATGTCGGCGCAAAGTATCACCATTGTAACCTTAATGTTGCTATGCATGTGTTGTATCTCTGAATGTACATTTTTGGGGTACTATAATTCTTGGAATGTAATGAAATAAGGAAGCAAATAGAACAAGCCTTGCCTGTTTATCACTTGCTGAAGTTTACGATTCAAATAAAAGTTAAAACAACAAAATTTCACAAATTTTAAGACCAAAAGTTTACAAGCGAATCACTCAACAACCAGATACTGTGAGACAGTCCAACAGGCTTCCTATAAAGCATTGGTATGTTACCTGTTGAGCACACCCTCAACTACAAACAAGTATTTCATATTTCACTCAATAGAGGTCAGCATAGGTCATTTGGCAAGTGGTGCAAAGTATCACCTTACGGCAAGTAAATAATTATAATTATGCACGTGACCGAAAATTACGACGTTACACCGCATAAAAGATAAATTTTGAAATGAAGTAGATTTATTTAAAAGTCAACTCAGTTTGATTTATTTTAAAGTTTATTTTAACTAGTAAAATTAATTAAATAGTTTTGACGTATATTGTAAACGTTTAAAGGAAAATAACAAATTAAATTTTATGTAAAACTTAAATCTTTAATAATATATAAGAAGCGATATTTTATTCACGACACGAAATGCTGTAAAAGATAGCCATTTCGTGCCGTGAAAAATCTATAGCATGTACGATACGGCCAACTTTAGAACACAGAGTAAAAAACACATTCTCACTTTGTTATGTTGGTGGTATTGTAGAGACCTCGCCAGCTCTTGTCATTTTTATATTGTGATTGGCCTATGTTTTCTGGAAAACATTATTGAAGCGTCTCTTACCCACAGTTATTTCATATCACAAATACATTTGAGCGAATATAAACAGTAACCGTGAAGGTGAAACACTACATTACAACCAGTTTTATGCGTATAGTCATGAAAATACATGTGACACGAAAGGGGCTTATTCTAATTAACCATGAGTTTATAGAATATCAAAAGAGAGAAACTTTATGATTGATTTTTTATTGTATATTTATGCTATGTGAATATAGTGCACACTTTGTTTAAATATGTAATAATTTTTTTAAAATGCCAAAGTTGTAAGACTGCAGGACCTCGACTACGGGCAGATTTCGGGTATCCTCGGTAAGGTTTCGTTTTCCCTATTCGAGTTAAGCTGGGTTTACAATTTAAAAAAGTATGCGTTAAGAGTGCAGCAAGAGCTGGTCGTTTTAATTCTTAATTCCAGCCAATAGAGACAAGCTACAAGCCTGTCATGTTTACGTTTGTTTCTAACCTTATCTCGTATAACACAACCATATTTAAGCAAATGATATTTAAAGGCCGACATTTTCTATCAGAGAACCGTTATTTTTGTGAACAAATATAATCATAAACATATGCACCCACAGACCTTTTTAATATTTTTATACTTTACATTTCTGTAAATAACAGTTACCCGCCAACAACACCGACTGCTCTGTTCTGATTGGTCGTCGCCTCACAAGTATCACTTAAGATATAAAATACAACTATTTGTTTTAACGCTTAAGGAAATCCCAGCAACGCACACGACCTGCTAAGTTCCATTGGAAACCAATACATATGAAAACACAGTTTCGTTTCTTCTGCACACGTCTCGACGCATAATTAAACGCCTACGAACGTCTATTGTAAACCCAGCTTACGTCGGGCTTGGCAGCGGATTGAGGGGGAAGTGCTGTGTTGAGGAGGAGAGAGGAGTATCGCTTGGAAACGGGGGGCCGGGTAGAGAGGTGCGGCGCCAAGCCACGGCGGGAGACAGCGCCAATGGCGCGCGGCCAATAGGACGCCACGTTACCTCGGCGTCTCCACCGCACGTGCACCGCTCGCGGCAAGGTGAATTCCCCGTGCCGGGGTCGCCGCCAGAGAGAGTGAGCCTCTGCCTCAACTCGATCCTCAACTTACACCCTGCAGCCTTTCGCTTTCCACACTCCCTGCGCGTACGTATCCGTCTGAGGCCTAAAACCGGGGGAGCGCTAGGGGCGACCGAGACATGCGCATCAACTCTCTAATCGCCTCTACGCGCAAAGCACTGAACTGGCGTGCAGTCTTGCCGTCGAGAACGCGCCTCTGTGAGACGCGTAACGTTTCTTAAATGCTAAACAGACCTCACAGACACGTTGAACGGTTTTTTGTTAAAACTTTTTCTGCTGGAGCTTAGAGACACATGTGAAATGCTGGCTGTCCCCGGTCCGTGCGCACTGTTCGTCTTGAGGAAGCGGTACGTCAGCACATCGATGTGCTCTCCTCTAGTACACGCTCCATAGAGCTACACGTGGGTGTGTCCCATCCGACCGTGTAGGACGTACTGCGGGTATGTATCTACCATCCCTAACGCTGGCAGTAAGTACAGGGCATTCTGCGAAAACGACGTTTTCAAAGCCAAATTTTCACAGGCTCGTGTCTCCTTTAATATTCCGTTTAGGTATACGGTGTCTTATATGTTTTAGATTTTATTTTCCATAAGAAATCACCTCCCGTAGTTTGAGCATTTGATTCATGGATATTCTGTATTTTACTGCANTTTTAGATTTTATTTTCCATAAGAAATCACCTCCCGTAGTTTGAGCATTTGATTCATGGATATTCTGTATTTTACTGGGCTAGCTAAATGCCGTGCGCTCAGTCATAGGCGTGCGCAGCTGTCATCACTATGGTGTGCACCAAGTTAAAAAAAAATCGCTGATGGCCACATAAGAGTAGAGGTACGAAAATGTTTCCCCGGGGAAATTTTTTTTCATGTTAGGTTTAAAATAGTGTTAATTAGGTCTACGAAAAAGCTGTGCCAAAATATTATATTATGATTTGTTTGTAAAGTGTGGGAATGTGAATTATAGGATAGTAAAATGTGTAAGTAAGTTAGTGTGTGATTTAAATTGGATCTGAAATAAAAATGAACTATTGCAGCGTGTGTGTAAGAGTATTTGCCGGACGCTGGCGCCCTTCTCCTTGCAATCTGACAACCGACGTCTTAGAGAATAAGTACATGGAAAGAAAACTTAGAAATTTCCAAATTTGTAGTTTTTTTTAAACAGCAGAAAGGATAGGAAACAAGACACATAAAAAGCAATACCCTAGAAAATCTAAAACTGGAAAACACTAAAAAATAACACTAGGTGCATGAGAATTCATACCCTTTGTATGAATGCAACCAATAAAATATGCTAACTACAGACAAAGCTACATTAACATAACACATATTAACTGGAAAAATTAGGTTTATTAAAATTAGGTCTTGCGTAGTTGCAAATAAAAAATATTGAAATTACTGTGGAAATTAAAATAAACATCGATTTGAAATTAGAGTAATTGTACTGTAACAATAAGTCAGACAAATTTAAATATTAAAATTAATTTGACTATCGCCACTCTTTTGTGAGCCATATTAAATTTCAAATCACGTGATCACATAACTAATACTGGAGTTTCTGTCTTCAATAAAACAAAATTATCAGAGTCTCCAATTAAGATGCTGGAAATTAATACACTTCGGCTAACGTGCAAAATATAATTAAAATCTCAGATCTTTGGAAAGTCCTAGGTAGATAAAACTGTAAAACTTCCAGAAATAATTTAACTCTTGGTGAGAAACAGAAGAATTCATTAATGTATGATCACTAGAGGGTAGATGGTAGCATAAGTCTTTAGAAATACTCTTCCTTCCGAAGTGGAGTCGGCAGCGTCGGTTGAATAAAACCCACTCGAAAGCTCAAATCTGGCGTTTCACGACACTTGGTAGTCCAATCACATTTATAGAACTTTGCGGCACCTCTCCTAAGCTTGCGTTGCGCAATCTTGGCAAGATTCAATGAAAAATCGCCGTACAAACAATTCTGTGGTCTGCCCTCCATCATTTCTGATTTCAGAGTCCCGGGGTTCACACACGAAGATAATGACCCAGAAAAGTATCTAAGATAACGTATAATCCTGTTATCACAAACTTACATCAAAAATAGTAAAAGTTCATTTCTCTGAGGTGCAAAAATAAACTTACATACATAGGTTTGAAATAGGCTGCTGCAAAGAGAAAATAAAATTACGTTAACTTCTATCATTGAATAAAAACTGCACTCTTTAGTAAAATTAACATACTTAAGAAAATAAAATTGTAAAGAAATTTTAGAGAAGTTGTCTTAAACATGCAATTCTAACCAAACTAAATGAAACGTAACTAAACAAAACAAATGTGATCAAATTAAAATATACTGACTTAATTCAGATATAATAAACAAACCTGTGGTAGGAAACTGTCTCAGGACAATAAGAAGACCACATCGCTCATTATTTCCTAAAATATTTATGGAAAACTTTATTGTGAATGTCTTATTTGTATAAATTTTAGAAGTGAAATGAATCAAATCAAGGTCAAGCCTGCCCTGACGCGATGGACAAATCAGTTTCGATATTCCTCAGAATGTCACATACAATCCAGCGTGCTATTATGCATGTTGAAATTCCAGAACAATAAATAAATCTCCAAGGCCACAATTTTAAATTAATTAATATGCCTGTATTTAGGGTGTGCCTGGACACAACCAGCGCACGCCTATGCGCTCAGTAAAGTTCATTTATTTATTTCGGCTTTATTTACTCTGGCGAAGTTAAGGCTTCAATGGGCTTCAATGGGCCTACATACGTGAACATTAAAAGGAAAATAATATTTAATTAACCAGACGCTAAACATAAATATGATAGTTCAGATGGATTAAACACTCCAAATGATTTGTGGTTTCTAACTGTGTACACATCTTAAGTAGGAATAGAGACGAGTGAATGTTTAAAGAAATTAAAATTACAATAGCACAATAATATATAAAGATCCTCATTATCAATCACAAATATAAGTGTGCATAACCTACACAGAACCAAAGAATCTCAACTGATCGAAATAAATTGACAGATCTACAGTAAGCACTTACAGGTTAATGAAACTTGAATGCAGCTCAACTCCTTGTTGTTAAGAGCCGCTCAAATCTCTCCACCAGAATACTAGAAACACAATACCTAACTGTTGACATTGTATTTCATGAAACTGCATCCACACATTTAAACCCACTCAAAAGCTCAAATCTTGCGTTTCAGGATACTTGGTTTAATGCAGAATATAATTTTCCCCCAAAGGCTAGTCGTGGAAGTTAGTACTTACTGTTTGACACATCGGTTCATACGAATTCAACCGTTCGGACAGACTTTATAGCACTGTTTTAACGTATTCCTAACACTCGAGAAATGTTTCACGTGCAGAATAAAACATTTTCGCGTCATTATTGTTTGAAAACGAGTGACATACATGCCGGAGTATGAACATGTAAATACTAAATAACACACGCACTTAGCTTCCATAATTGCAACATATCGCAAATAATAACAAAGCACACTCATCCGAGGTTTCTTCAAGTTTATTCTATGTTTAAAATATATACGGACATGAATTGCATGAAGCAGCACATTTTTGTAAACCTCTGAACTCGCATTCAGGAGGACTGGGTTCGAATCTCAACTTCAGTATTTTTAAAGCAAGCATATAAATGCACAGGAAACATCTTAACAGTTATTTCGAAATGTAACTTATTCTTCTCTCGTTACTCGTTTCACATCTATAACCGCAATCAAAGGTCCCCTCATTATTTAATATTTCCAACATGGGAAAATATGGACATAACTAAAACCGAACAAACTTAAAAAATTATGTTAAATATCCTATATGTCATGTCAAACTTTGATTTTTAAAGTACGGGTATTAAGTTTGATCATATTTGTAAAACGGAACTCAAGATGAATGGGATCCCGCCACCTTAAGCTCTACTTCTATTGAGGAAACGCGATGGCAATAACAACTATCGCTGGCTCACTCTGGACAGTCACGCCCACTTCGTGACGCGAGGAATATAGTCTATTCGCGGTTTCGTCACGCTTTTTGAATCAAACATTTAAAATATCGCTCCATGTATGAAGTGTTTGGTTATTTCCTAAACATGACATTTATCACAGACGTTTTATACCGCTGTTAACATTTATGTACCTTATTTTTGGTTACAATTGATATTTTACTTATATTTTGTCTATAAATCATAACATCTAATTTATAATTAATATGGATAGAAACAGTGAGAAAAAAGGTGTGTTTGTAATTGCTAGTAAGAAATAGTTCTTATGCAGAATAGTATTACACTGGATGCGCACGAATGCGGTGCGTTGTCCTTTTGGTATAATCTTCTATACATGGTTTAGTAATCTTTGTTTGGATGAAGTGGAGGAATACCCTGGAAGTAGAACTTTAGCAGGGCTTCATATAATATGGAAGTAAAAAGAGAATGAACTATACCAACCTCTACTGAGGAAATGCGATAGAAATAACGGCTAGCGCTCGCTCACTCCGGACACGCGGTGACACGGGGAATACCCACTCTCCCGGCTGGCGTGGGCGTGTGTGTGACTACAGACGGGATTCCCTATCCACCCCGTCCCGCGGCATCGTACGGAACACGTGTCGACTACCACATTCTTCGCTGCGACGCACGCAACTCCGCGTCTCGACGGATCTATCACTTATACCTGTGCCTTGACGACACCGGCCGGTGAAAGTNCGGCTGGCGTGGGCGTGTGTGTGACTACAGACGGGATTCCCTATCCACCCCGTCCCTCGGCATCGTACGGAACACGTGTCGACTACCACATTCTTCGCTGCGACGCACGCAACTCCGTGTCTCGACGGATCTATCACTTATACCGGTGCCTTGACGACACCGGCCGGTGAAAGTTAACTCCGGACTTCACCTCTCTTCCTCGAACCTACAAACACGACACTCAGCCCACCCTGCAACTGTGAAATACCCGCCTGTCTCCTCACTCGCCCGGCAGAGTCCGCAGAATCGACGCCGCACACTTCACTTGCTTTGTTTATTCTACTCAGGCTAGGAACAGAACGAGATTTCTTATGAGAGAGTTCGGCGTAGGGAAAATGTCCANTGCTTTGTTTATTCTACTCAGGCTAGGAACAGAACGAGATTTCTTATGAGAGAGTTCGGCGTAGGGAAAATGTCCAACCCGCAAGTTGCGCTGCTCTTCCAAACAGGTTGCATTTAGTCTGGTGGAAAAGAGAGAAATTATATTTATTTGTGTGTAGAAGTTAGTGTTTGGCAGAAATTGTATACTTTCCCCAAGCCAAAATTTAAAGTATTTTAGTTGTCATAAAAAATACCTTTGTACTTTTCTCCTTTCGCTTAAGAAAACTAAGCAGAAAAGCCTTAAAAATTATATTGTTAACCATTTCACTTTTTTTTTTTTCGATTCGATTGTCATATTCAAGTAAAACAATTATGTAAGTCAACATTTTGCTATACCCAGTTTGCGAAAGAATGTTAAACAACGTGTGAACAGATTTCGTTATATTTCTACTGTAGTGTGAAGCACAAAGTTTATTTTATGAAAATTGCAACTATCCCGCTTACATACAAAACGGAAAATTCAGTACACATGCGACACCAGTGCTAGCTGGTGGCGAAACTTTTTAGTTGCCAAACTAAAAGTATTGAGTTTTCCAACCTGAGTAGAATAAACTTTACTTGCACATAACTTACGCACGACCTTCCACTTAAATTGTATACTTTTCTAAATAATCAAATCTACATTTTAAATGCAGGCTACAGAACACCGGCTGCTATTTGACGACGCCAAGCAACTGCGGTATCATATTCGCCGTGAAATTATAAGCTGTAAACTTATACGACATTCCAGTGATTCTTTAAGGATGTCCACAAAGGTAACGTTGAAACACGCGTTTATCACAAATATTACAAGAACCGTTCAAGGCAGAACTGTGTGTATGTAAATGTACAGTTGATCGACAATCTTCAACAACCGGTGGTACTGTTACCAAATTATTTGACGAAAATGGAGCCGCGGTGGTGTAGTAGTCAGACTACTCGTCTCCCGCGAAGACGAGCAGGGTTCGATTCCCAGATCTGTCACCCCGATTTTCGCATGTGAGAAACGAGGGTAACAGACAGAGCTTGATTCACATTTACATTTTACTTTTAATACCAAGTTTCCAAAATCTGTGATTGACAACAAACTACACAATATCATGTTCCTACTGTATTTTTATTTCATTGTGGTGCAAATTTTTACTAAATTATTTTCAAGACACTGCAATGTTGTTTTATACATCAAAAAATACTTTACACTTTAGTGCTACCTGTTGGTTAATTACAAACTGAATTTATTTATTACGAGTATGGAATAAAATAAAATTTATGATACATGAATAATTATAAATTGTAATAAATAATAATGCAACTGTGCTCTAGGCATATAAAATATAATATACATTTTTGTTTACCTTTATACATTTCTTGTAATAAATTGTTGTGGGTGAATTTTGTGTCCCTTTTNAATATAATATACATTTTTGTTTACCTTTATACATTTCTTGTAATAAATTGTTGTGGGTGAATTTTGTGTCCCTTTTATTGTATTTTAGGTTAACCCTTCATAACATTGTTATAGAAGACTACTACTTGGCATGAAATGATACTTTTACCCATTATTTTAAGTCTTTGGTCTTTTGGAGTTCTTGTGTACTTGANGCTACTACTTGGCATGAAATGATACTTTTACCCATTATTTTAAGTCTTTGGTCTTTTGGAGTTCTTGTGTACTTGATGAGTAGCGTAACCTGAGGCTTCAGCCAGGGTAGTCTCAATTTCATTACGGACACATACATTGAACTATTCTATACTATTAGATCTATACACGTTGATTATCCAAGAAATTAGTTGTGTAAAATATGCGAACCAACTGACTTCTGGGAAATATCGGTGAAGTCTGCTCTTCTCACGAGTAGNGAAATTAGTTGTGTAAAATATGCGAACCAACTGACTTCTGGGAAATATCGGTGAAGTCTGCTCTTCTCACGAGTAGTAATTTCGGCATGAGCTCAACAATTCTGCGTGGCTCGTGTGGAAAACAAGGGACGGTTTCTGATTGGCTGTTCACACAGTTCAACGACTTTCAACTGCAAAACCAAATATTTCGCAACAGAAAATTTTATAAAATAGCAGAATGCCAATCTCAATTTCATCTGCGAAATAATTATATTCTCTCGAAAGATATAGTAGTGAGTGTAGATATTTGTTCAATAAAAATTAAATATACACTNGAAATTAGTTGTGTAAAATATGCGAACCAACTGACTTCTGGGAAATATCGGTGAAGTCTGCTCTTCTCACGAGTAGAAATTTCGGCATGAGCTCAACAATTCTGCGTGGCTCGTGTGGAAAACAAGGGACGGTTTCTGATTGGCTGTTCACACAGTTCAACGACTTTCAACTGCAAAACCAAATATTTCGCAACAGAAAATTTTATAAAATAGCAGGATGCCAATCTCAATTTCATCCGCGAAATAATTATATTCTCTCGAAAGATATAGTAGTGAGTGTAGATATTTGTTCAATAAAAATTAAATATACACTCNGCGAAATAATTATATTCTCTCGAAAGATATAGTAGTGAGTGTAGATATTTGTTCAATAAAAATTAAATATACACTCATTCCAACTAAAATACTGCCTGTAGTAGTTGTCCTTTAAAACAATACTTTATACCATAGGTCTATGTCTTAATATACATCTCCAGCTATTTTTTTGTGTAATATTTGTAACCATGTTGGTCGATTTTATTCTGTTCCATCCTGCATATAGTACCTACATGCAGTTTCTACATTTTAGCTTTTCCGTATGAAACTGCAGGTAAACAGAGCTAATTTCAACTTGGCAGGCGAAAAATATTGTTATTATAGATATTAAAATGTTTTAATACCCAGCTATCGATATTAAAAATTTAAAAAAACATATACTTTCTTGATTATCACGTCTAAATAACTTCTGTAACCATGTCGAGTAAAACGTATTATGTCTGGAAGGCGTAGTTTTCATCTTCTAATATGTATTAGGTAGGGTATATGTTGGCTATTTGGCTACTGCTGCAGCACTGCGTGTTGAAAACGAGATCTTGATCATTTGTTTTGGTGTTGGGTGGAGTTTAGCTACTTGGCTCAGTGCAGAAGCAGACTGGCTAATTTGCACCTCCGTTAGTGCGTATTATTCCTGTGGAGTTCTGTCGCATCTCAGTTTTGTTTTATCCTGGTTTTCGTCGATTCTCGGTGCCAAGTTCGGGCGTTGATTATGTCAAGTTCTGATAACAGGCATAAGTCGTTTCGAGAATAATCCGAGGAATAATCACCGTTGTGAGACTCTCCGTTATCGGACGGGAAAACCCGGATATTGAGTAACACGCTGTGCTTAATGCACCTCTGCACACCATCCGGGATTAAGATTGGGCGGGAAATAACGGTCGGGACGCCGAATGGCACCCGGTAGTAGTCTCGACTTCTTCCAGTCGCAGGACGGGCTCTAGTTAGCAGTGGCGAGTGAAGAGATTGGGCAACAGCGAGGTCTTGAGAGCCGATGAGGGTGAATTAGATGAGTATGGATCAGCGCCGGAATGCAAGGGCGGGGGAAACCGGAGATCCCAGAGAAAACTCGCCGACCAGCGGCATCGTTCGGCACGATTCCCACATGCGAAAATCCGGGAGCGACCAGGTAGGGGGATTGAACCCGGTTTGGTGCACTGCTACGAATGGACTTTTGCACACCGACCGATTAAAAGTCGTCTGGCACAGACGTGTGGATAGTCAGTTTCATCCACTAAACGCACAATCTGCACATCAGCTGTACGTTCCCACCCGGCTCGAATAGGAATATGTCGCTCTCGTTGGTGCGACGGAGCCGTTCGCTTCCTGCACGTTGCTCATCCCGTCCTTCCTCAAACCATTAAACTTATATCCGCTTCAATGTGCTTGCGTTTCTTCCAACGCGNAACTTATATCCGCTTCAATGTGCTTGCGTTTCTTCCAACGCGAGAAACAATTTCGCGGTTAGATAATACATGATCCCGATAGGACACGATTCTCTTGCCTTCAAATGCGGAAACCCGATCGTATGGTTGTAATGTTCTTCGACGCTGCATGCTCGCTCCGTCTGTGCACATAATGGCGGTGAAACGCGATGCCACTACCTCTCAGTGGCTCCTCAATCTCCACTCATATACTGCTTGTCAGTGTCGTCATTGGTTCACGTACTGCGCCACTTGGCTGAACAACTAAGATGTTATTGTCCTACTCTGGTCGACGCATTCCCCAACGTGGGGTCCTTCTATATCTTGTAATTTTAAAAGTCAGCAATGTAATTTTACATCTTCTGTGCTCAGTAAATTGTACGAAAAAAAATTAAAGGTTTTCATTTGATTCGCCCTCGTATATATAATATTTATTATAAAATGAATTTAATTGTTGCATAGTTACTACTGTAATCACTACATGCATTGAATTTGCTTAATAAATGAATACAAAAACATGCTTAATATTTCTTTAGTTGACACATTCAATTTTTAACAATGGTCACCTAGCATTAGAAACTAGGGATTAGTGTTAGGACAAGCCATGTATAACCACCTTATGTTATATCTGATAAGTACAAAAAAGTTTAAATAGGCCTGCAGTACAAATTAAATTTTAATTCCTTATTTGAATTAAGAAATATCATAAGTTGTGCCTATAAAATTTAGGTAATCTTACAAATTATTTCACGTAAAAGTTTAAACATCAAAACATTATCTAAGGTTGGTGAAATCCCTACACTTAATCTAAACGTATGACATCGATACAGTGGCGTAGATACGATTTTGTCCTGAAAAGGGAATAGGAAACACAAAGAGCTCTGGTATCAAGTACATATTTTGCACGCTCTTACAGTATTAACAGTACAACAATACACTGGGAAAATTGTGCTTTTAGAATTTTCCGTTATAGTCGCCGAAGGTATAATAACAACGGTATGGGATTCCGTTCTCCGTAAATGTCACAACGAGAGTATAAACATGTATTGTAAGTATTAGACAATTTTTGCAGATAAAATTAGGAAAGTGACAGATATGGCACGTATGTTTCCTCGGTGTAAAGAAAAAGTGTTTACTATGCAGAATGAAAAATTGTCTTTGACTAATGGTATGAACATGTCACCCTACCATAACTACGCCACTGTATCCATATCTTCCCACAGAATATTCCTGATTACCAGCACTGAGAAGAGCCGACCCGGTCGGACGTCTGCCCGACGAATGAGGGTAAGGTTAGCGCACCTTGGCGCGATGCCACCCTTGGCATGCTCTGACACGGTGGATGCCGGTGCATACGTGAGCGTGCGCGGGCGAGTTGCGCAGCAGTCACACTCTGTGTCCCAACAGTCAACTGCTTTTCTACCAGTAGCACTAACAAAAAGAATGTCACATTTGAGGTTAGGGCACTGTTTATGTAAGCAAGTGCTTTGAGATGTTTGTACCCTTTCTATAACCCACATACCTCAACAAAAGTTTGGAATGATGTCGTAAAGTTTAGTCGGAGGTATTCCGTTCCCCACTCTGCATTGAACTCCCAGAGACCGTGCGGAAGATAGTGTGTGCGACAGGCGTGATTTGTGTGCTTAACCCAGACCCCTGTACACATACCCCTACAGCGATCGTATGTGGTGGGTACTCGGATACCAACAAAAGCGTAATTCATTCTGCGTTCATCTGGCACTCACATGCCACGTAGACGAATGGAACAGCTCGATAAGGTCCAGATCGTGCGTTTACAATCGGCAGGCTATACACAGCTATATGATGCCGATCAGTTAAATGTCACGCAAATCAGCATGTGTGAGGTGTGGAGAAAGTACAGAGACACGTGCAATATGCACGATAGGAAGTGTAATGGTCGCCCTCTTGCTACAACATCTCGTCAGGATCGTTTTCTTCAGGTGGCGGCTCGTAGGTGTCCAACATCAATTGCCCGGGCTCTTCGGTATGACTTATACAGAGCAACGGGGTATCGTATCTCCTGTGAAACAGTGAACAGACAACTGCATCAGGTAGGTCTTCAACTCTTAATGCCAATGAGAACGCTTGCATTCAACTTGGGCACAACATTGGACCATTACAGAGTGTAGTAATGCGATGTTTACTGGTGAGAACAGGGTTGGTTTGCATCCTGACACCAGCCGTACTAGGGAATGGAGACACTCTGGACGATGCCATTTGCAGGAAGTCCGTCCGTTTGCTGGTGTAAGTGCTATGTTCTGGGTACCAATGATGGTTGTGGACGGCGGACGCCTTTAATTGCCATCAATTGCACGTTGACTAGCCCCTATCACACTCAAGAGATTCTGCAGGCTATCGTGAGGCCCTTCATCCACTTCAGCCAAGCCGATGGGAACGTAAGACCTCTCCATACTGTAGCAGCACGCCAGTATCTTCAAGGAATCAACATCAACAGAATGGACTAGCCTTCACAGTCCCCTGGCATGAATGCCACTGGCCATGCTTGGGACGTGCTGAAAGTGGCAATTTCACGGCGTCCCAACCAACCCGACACTTTTCAGGAGCTTATTGCAGCTGCTGTAGAGTGAGTGGGATCTTTCACTCCAAGATAAATGTGATTCCCTCCTTCAGGGCATGCCTCGCAGGGTGGAAGAACTCATCCATGTACGTGTAAAACTTAAACATTACAAATCTGTTCATGGACGTTACTTTTTGCAACGGTTTTATTTTCAAGGACGAGTGTTTTTTGTTTTTTTGGTAAATTTTTTAAGTGCCCTTGAACCTTATTAAGGGAACACCTGGATGGCTGGATCGGGAATCGAACCCGGGTCCTCCCGAACATGAGTCGAGAGGTTTGCCACTTTTTTTTTTTAAAGTTTGACTTGATTGACTTTATTGACCGATACATTTACCGTTGGACATAGCGTGAGTGACGTTTGACAGTGTGTGTGTAGTTTGCCGTGTGATGAACTGAAGTAAATTATACCGACTCGATGAAAAATTCACAGCACACATGTGCGCGACATACGAACTGAAAATCTGCTGCGGAGGAACCAGGGCGCGAACTTCCGACCCTCCGACTACAAGTCGGCCACTCTGCCCCTGAGTTATGAGGGCAGAGCACCACTGACCTACCTTGCTTGGTTAATTTATGGATGGCGGGCGAATGATGATGACTTTGGACCAGACTTCTTGTAAATACATCACTGGGTTGCCTACATGAAGTCGATATTGTCAAATCCCTAGTATTCCAGACTTTTGTTTAGGTGTGTAGTGTAACAAGAATATGGTATTTAAGTTGGTCAATGTATTTTATAAGTATAAATGAGTGCTTTTGTTAACAAATTCAAATTTAAACAGTTTCATTACTGTTGACCATGCGACTTTGACACTTGTACTGGCGATGGACGGGTCAGTGTTGGGGGCATGGGCAGTAGACGAAAATCTGTCTACCTCCATGTCTATAGCCGTGTTGCCAACACTAAAAATACAATGGGAATTCATTCATGTTTTAAATATATATAAACTTAGGAACAGCCAAGATACATTTGCTCAGTATGTAGCTACGAGATGGTTAGATATATAATTTCAATTTTGATACGTAGCAAATTACAAAACGAAAACTTTGTAAATTCATTCGATAGTTTCACAGTTGCTGCCCTGTTCCACTTGATGCTTTGTGATTTGCCTGGTGTTTGTTCACCGGGATGAGATCGTTGATTTTCGATTTGCTTTGTTAGAAGGACGTACAAAATACAAAGGTGTTTGAAAAACTTAAGATCGCCAGTCTTCATTGCCTAATTTTAAAAAGAATTGTAAGTCAACTCCCGAAATAATTTATACCAATTTCCAACTGGATGAACAATAGGAAAAAAACTTAAAATAAATGGGGTTACCTAACAACAATAATTACCTTGACGAAGATGGGTTCCCTAGATTGTCTCATCATGGTAGCCAATATCTGAATTCATAACTTTTCATCGTACTGATGTACTTTGACGATTTTTTTTTACTTTGGCTATATAACTGAGGCCAATTTACATTTTGTAGCTCAAAATAAGAGCTCGACGTAATACATGGCAGTGTCGCCTCTCTACTTAGTTGCTCTGTGTGCCGGCCGTTTACGGCGCGCGGTCGTGCTGCGGTTGGCATCCCTGGCGGGCGGGCCGCGCCGAACACGTGCGCTCATGCCGGTCACGTTTCGGCCCTGGGCCCGCCAGATGGCAGCGCCGCCTCGCATTCCACCGTATTCTTGCGCCGCGCAGGCCGTCTTTTTTTTTTATCATCGTCATTATTCTCGTTCAGGGCCTCGTCATTACCGCTCGCCGCCCGCGCGACGCCCCATTAGGGCGGCTGGAACTGAAACAAACGGCCCGCTCTCACAACGAGGATGGATCTGCAGTTCGCTCACGCTTAATGGGACACTTTTGGAAAACAAACTTAAAAAAAAAATCACTGCTCACAATTCTTTAGGTATTTCAGGCCGTGCTTGTATTGGTCAACTGGCGAATTCTATATTTCGGTTCACATACTGCCAAGCCTGTTGGTAGTAGATTTTTTTTTTTTTACCCTTAAGATATTGAAATATGGATTTAAGAAGGGACACTATTACTTAAAGAAAGTGCTTTTTTTTTTTAACCTTCTCGAAGTGTCTGGAATGTTACCATATTGGAAAATTATAATTAGCTCAATAACAAATTAAAACATAATCATTAAAATATAATAAATAAGGGTACGTAATTCTTCAATATTTAAACATTTTATTTTCACCACTAATTACGTTTTGTTAAAAAAAAATAAGTTAACAACACCTTCCCTTGGGTGTGTTGATGGTTTGACGACGTAAGTAGTAGGGTTTAGTAAGCGATGGAGCTCGGAGCTGCTCATGCTCTGTCATTCCGGTCGTCCGGCGACCATCTTGTCCGCCATGTTGGATGCCTGTTAACTTGACCTTGACCCGGGTGACCTGCTATTGGCTGTTTAGTCGTGTTATGTAGCACCTCCGTGACGCAAACTTGAGCACCCATAGGTACTCTCGTTATAACACAAGGATTGCACATAAATGGAAGGTGGGATAGATTCGTGTATAGACTAGGGTTTATTGCTGAAAGCAAAAAATATGGGCGTGCCCCTGTTTTACTTCTTACATAAAAGTAATAAATAAATCATAGGTACACTCCTGGTGTAGCTCGAATTTTACCAATCACAACATTATAGTTATAAAATTATGTATTAACCATGGGCGATTATTGAAGAAGTAATTAACAAAGAAATAAAATGTCTTCTTTATTTTGAACAACTGTTGTATTAAAACATTTTTTGCCATAACAACAAAGATATATATAAATAACATTTTATTATTATATAATGACATGAGTATATGCATTTTTGAGTAACTTTTTGAGTACTATACAATTGGTTTTTGACAAAGTATAATATCCCCCTTATTTTATATGGCCATGACTATATCGTCGGGTACCCACGATCACTTCATTTGAAAATTTACNAAAATGTCTTCTTTATTTTGAACAACTGTTGTATTAAAACATTTTTTGCCATAACAACAAAGATATATATAAATAAATAACATTTTATTATTATATAATGACATGAGTATATGCATTTTTGAGTAACTTTTTGAGTACTATACAATTGGTTTTTTACAAATTATAATATCCCCCTTATTTTATATGGCCATGACTATATCGTCGGGTACCCACGATCACTTCATTTGAAAATTTACATTACTTTATTTTTACTTTTAATCAAGCTGAAGACAAAAATAATTCCGTAGTTGAACAGTCGAAAATAATTATTAAACAACTGATTTCGCGTCAGAATACAGAAAGTTCGGAGCACTCCCAAGAACATGCAGCAGGCGAAAAAAATTTTTTTTTGAGTTTACTTGATTCCAGATTCAGAAATTCAGAAGTTACTGCGGTGCCGGCCGTAAGAAGTGGAATCATTGTCAAAACGACCTTGCCACGAGTAGGTTTACGGCTCACATCACATCAAGGATGAAATGGCTGGCCTCAAGATTAAGCGACCATGCCGCGAACTGCCACAAAAATGCAAAAATAAAGCTTGAAAACGACCGTAATCACAAAGAGAATATGACCACGTCGCAAAATAAAATATCCGCAAACAAACTTACCCAGAATGGCGGATAAAGACTAATTAATCACAAGATGATGAAGGATTCCAAAAAGTAAGCAATAGTAAGTCGACTACATGCTGTATGGCAAGAAAACGAAGAAGGAAGTTTACCTGAGCGGAAACCTATATATATAAAAGTATGCTTCGGACTTCGTGGTCTCGCGTGACTAATCGATACATACATCGAAAGTCAAGAAAGGTATATAATAATTCACAAATTAAGTTTTTCATTTTGTTAATTGGAAATTAAGAGTTCACACAATATTACGCACGTGAATAATTAGGAGACATAAAGAAAAATATTTTTTAAACAAGAAACATGAATAAAATAAACGAATAAATATTAAAACATTACATAATTTTCAGATGGTAAAGTTTGTTTTACAACTTCAAAGTGGATAAACAAAAATATTAAGCAGAACTAGAGTACGTTCCAATAGTAAAATAAATACTTGGTGAAACACCAAATAAATAAGAAAATAATTAACAGAATTACTTAGTCACATTAAACAAGTGGTAACACAACTGGCACAGTCGGCAGGTCTCCGACCCCCCCCCCCTTTTTTCTACTATATTCATGCTATTGTATGCAGCCATATTGGTTTTTTCATTTGTCATTTGTTTACACATCGCTGGAGGACGCCATCTTGGATTTCATTTCTTTACTTTTACATTACCTAGGTGGTGCTAGTGTATTAATAATCGATATTTCCACCAGGCGACAGCCATATTTGTATACGTTTTAAAAGTATAGTTTGCGCTGTCGGCGCCCTCCATGTTGGACTCTATTTTGAACACCTAGGTGGCGTTAATTTCTCGATTCAGCCGCCAGATGAGCTTACGGCACTCATATTTATAGACATAGTAAAAATCTGTAATGTTTCATCCTATTTAAAGAAATATTTTTTCAATCAACCGTATACTTACATACTTGATGCGGGACTTTGACTTCCTGCATAACTTTTAAAATATATATTTTTTATTAAAAATTTTTAGTTCTTCAATTTTAAAAAGTATTTTCTATTTAATTATTTAACTGTACATAGTGTACAATGGTACTTTATACAATACTTCTTAGTTGAATCTATTTTATTTCTGTGTCTTTTAAATTTTAATTGTATTCTGGCAAATTAGGTAAACATGAAATAAAACATAATTTTATTCACATGCATTTTTTTTTTATTAATTTAAGTTATTACAGTCGCTCATGCCCTCAATGAAAATTACAATATTCTTAAATATATAGGCATCTCAATATATGTAACTTTGTTGTTACAGTCTTTCATTCATCTCGCTATTCACACTCGTGTTGTCCTTGTGCGAAAATATTGTGACATTTATTACACCGGCACATTGTGCAGGGCGGGTTATGTAGGTAACTGCACTTTTGAGGACATTTACTCGAAGTCACAAGATACCTGATTGCAGCAAACCTGGTACCAAGGTACTGATGAGAAACGCACTTCGTCTTTACAGGTCTTTGCATGTCTAAGTAAATTGTATCTACGGCTGAAATCTTACCGCACCTGNGGAAACGCACTTCGTCTTTACAGGTCTTTGCATGTCTAAGTAAATTGTATCTACGGCTGAAATCTTACCGCACCTGTCACACAAATATGACATGCAACAGGGATTTTTGGCACAATTAAAGAGCTCATGTCACCGTTCATTGTGGCCAAAAACAAATGTATTATCACGAAAGTGACACTGATGACGACGTAGTGGTTCAGGCAAAGACTCGGACGAACCTGTTGGAGATGTAGGTGCTGGAGCTAAAGACGAAGGTAACGCTGGCAATGGTGTTCTAGGTACCTCAGACTAAAAGTTCGATGGCTCCGTTGAAGATTTAATAGGCGTCACAGCTGAAGAAGTCGATGGTACTATACCATCTGTAGATGATAGTGCTGCACTGGTGGCAGTAGAAGCTGGTAGNGGAGGACGCCATCTTGGATTTCATTTCTTTACTTTTACATTACCTAGGTGGTGCTAGTGTATTAATAATCGATATTGCCACCAGGCGACAGCCATATTTGTATACGTTTTAAAAGTATAGTTTGCGCTGTCGGCGCCCTCCATGTTGGACTCTATTTTGAACACATAGGTGGCGTTAATTTCTCGATTCAGCCGCCAGATGAGCTTACGGCACTCATATTTATAGACATAGTAAAAATCTGTAATGTTTCATCCTATTTAAAGAAATATTTTTTCAATCAACCGTATACTTACATACTTGATGCGGGACTTTGACTTCCTGCATAACTTTTAAAATATATATTTTTTATTAAAAATTTTTAGTTCTTCAATTTTAAAAAGTATTTTCTATTTAATTATTTAACTGTACATAGTGTACAATGGTACTTTATACAATACTTCTTAGTTGAATCTATTTTATTTCTGTGTCTTTTAAATTTTAATTGTATTCTGGCAAATTAGGTAAACATGAAATAAAACATAATTTTATTCACATGCATTTTTTTTTTTTATTAATTTAAGTTATTACAGTCGCTCATGCCCTCAAAGAAAATTACAATATTCTTAAATATATAGGCATCTCAATATATGTAACTTTGTTGTTACAGTCTTTCATGCATCTCGCTATTCACACTCATGTTGTCCTTGTGCGAAAATATTGACATTTATTACACCGACACATTGTGCAGGGCGGGTTATGTAGGTAACTGCACTTTTGAGGACATGTACTCGAAGTCACAAGATACCTGATTGCAGAAAAACCTGGTACCAAGGTACTGATGGGAAACGCACTTCGTCTTTACAGGTCTTTGCATGTCTAAGTAAATTGTATCTACGGCTGAAATCTTACCGCACCTGTCACACAAATATGACATGCAACAGGGATTTTTGGCACAATTAAAGAGCTCATGTCACCGTTCATTGTGGCCAAAAACAAATGTATTATCACGAAAGTGACACTGATGACGACGTAGTGGTTCAGGCAAAGACTCGGACGAACCTGTTGGAGATGTAGGTGCTGGAGCTAAAGACGAAGGTAACGCTGGCAATGGTGTTCTAGGTACCTCAGACTAAAAGTTCGATGGCTCCGTTGAAGATTTAATAGGCGTCACAGCTGAAGAAGTCGATGGTACTATACCATCTGTAGATGATAGTGCTGCACTGGTGGCAGTAGAAGCTGGTAGTGATGTAGGTGTCACAGCTGAGAAAGTCGATGGCAATATACCAATCTGAAACGATTGTACTCAGCAGGTGGCAGTGGATGCTGCTAGTGATGTAGACATCACAGCTGAGGAAGTCGATGGCACTGGTAAAACAAGATACATCTCACTCGAAGAAGAAATCGATGGTGAGAATGCATTGGCGGGCAANAAGTCGATGGCACTGGTAAAACAAGATACATCTCACTCGAAGAAGAAATCGATGGTGAGAATGCATTGGCGGGCAATATCCCTGAACTGGCGATGGATTACCTGGCGTAGAAGCTAGCCGAGACGATCCACCTTTCACGTTAGCCGTTATCAAACTAATCCTCTCAGCTGACTCCCCATTGCTTATAATATACGCATATTGTTATGTTTTTGATATTTTGTTAATATTTATCCTTAACGGGGATATAGGGGCGTAACAAGTTATTGATAAGTGTTATGTAATGGACACTATATAAAAGATGTTTATTTAACATTCAGGCTGTACAATATTATTTCAATATAAATATTATTGAATGTGAANATTATATTACTTTATAAAGATTTAACCAGCCACATTCTGAGTAAAGCCTAATTGGAGAGTCCCCACCTTGTTCATGATTCCGGACGCTGATTAAGATGGCGCAAGTCGACGGCCGGACACAACCATGTTCAGTGGTCTTCTCGTTTTAATCGCCCGACGACAAAAGACACCACCTACGGACTACACAGTTCTATATCGGCTGCGTTGTCCCCGTTTACTGGACGGTGGAGGGGGTTTCTGTGGTTTGCTATTTCATAACTAATTTCAACGATCACATCCCGTGTCCTAGATAAATAAGTGAAGGTGTGATCAGGCAGGCCGCTCAGCTAAGGGTCTGACCACAACTCGTAACAGCATGCAATCCCTATCACCCATTAAAAAAAACTATTAAGACAAAAGCGTATTTAAAGAAGTGGATACAAGTCTCATTGCGGGAGTAAACGAGAGACACGTGCAGTCGTAATATGAGCTCGCGCACATGCCCAGCCACGCTGCACAAGGTGTAGAATTGCACTTTGCTCTTCCTGCTGAACATGCAGGCAGCCGGCGGTTCGCTCACAGCTATGCACAACGCGCTGTCCGTCCAGCGGGCTTCAAGCTAGCTAACAAGACTTGGAATATTTCACACTTGGAACATTAATTCTAGCATTAATGTTTATTATATCGATCATGCCTATATACGGACACGTTAAATGTAAAACAACATATACTAAAAAATATTTTTAATGTTTAGCCCTCTTACACAAAAGTCAATTTTGTAACAATCTACAGGGAAAAGAAAACCTCACACGCAAGTTGCCACGTGAAAAACTGCTTTAATTCGTAAACAATGTACGTTATGGTTAGCTCAGGAAGGACCCAACGAGACGAGTTGAAAAAAACTTGTGACCTACTCGCTAGCCTCTAACTTATCATTGTTGCCCTGCCAGTGAATAAATTTTTTTCCAATTGAAAATATATTTTGTCATCGTGTTATTTTACATAAAGGGTTATCTATTTTACGTTAAAATGTAGCAGGCGGAATTTTTGTACCAGAAGCTGTTTTTATAAAATTGCTACCGGAACACGAATCAGTCAAAGAGGGAAAATTTTTGAGCGATGGAACTATAATTATTTTCTGCCAATAGCACTATCAAAAACGTGTATAAGGTTTGAGGTTAGAACGCTGTTTACGTAAGCAAGTAGCTTGAGATATTTTTACATTTCCTCTAACCTAGTTTGAATTAAACTAGAACATATTCAAATTAATCAAAATATTTTATCCTTTAAAAAAGGCGGGAGTGTTGAAAATGCAAATGTAGATGAACTCGTTTATCGCTGGTGACCATGTGACGTACTGCCAACATGCGCCGAAGACAAACATCGGTCAACCTCGTATTTAATATATGGAACTACTCGGATAAGGAATGTGGAGCAGCGAACGGCGTCAAACTTGCATTCACTTTCAAACGTGTATTATCAACGAACAGTCTTGCAGAGTAAGTTCGGATATCGCCTCCTTTCGACAAAGCCTGTTCCATAACTACAGTACGTTTTTATTAGCTTGTTTGTTGCATTAGAACTGGTTTCACCACCTTATTTTGTGTTTCTTTTTACTTGGGCCATTTTCTATATTTGCACACCCACAGAGAGTAATAATACACAAGAAAATTATATTTCCTGCTGTTTAAATTTTTTATTTGTGTAGATGTGTGGCGAGTTGCAAGACCATAAATTTACTTTGGTAAAATAAAGCACTTTATGGTAGTTTTCTTTTTATCGTTGGTTAAAATGACAGAGAGAACCTGTACTTATAATCAAACACTCGTTTCACATCACTTGTTTACTCCGCCCAAGTATATAATATACTTTTTTTTAAGTCATAAAAAGATAACACGAAGTAAATTATCGGTCCCTCGTTCTCTAATGACATGTTATTGTTTCCCTGTCGCAGAATACGTTTAACAAATAAAGACAGTAAAGTTATTAAAGGTTCTAGGTTTACAGTATGTGCTCAACACAGTAGTGAAATATAATATTTGGAACTTCGGAAACACTTATTTGAGTACAGCCGTTTCCAAAAATTCTTTACTCAAAACCAAGGATCTGTATAAGAAATGTATGTGTAAGGATATATGTGCAATATGCATATAAAAATTCTCAGTTAAGTGGCATTAGGTAATTACATTTATTTGATAATGCATTGGCAATGTCTCTTAACGTATTCGTATCAGAAGATGGTTCAGGAAAAGTAGAAAAGTTACTCGAAAGCTGCTTTTTTTTTTTCTAACGCACATGTTTGTTTGCCGCAAATTTCATCCAGACACCACCGGTTGCAAAAATGTCATATGAACAAGATAATTTTTCAGTCGAAACATTCCGTACACACTGAATTGCATTGGTTTAAAATGTGACAAATGCTTTATGGAGCATATTTCACAGCTGAATGATGTGCCAGTCCTAGAATAGTGCGAGCAGTGATCAGTTAGGCTACGCACTTCACTTGGCCAAGGATGCAGCTCGTCCGCACGATAAAGAAGACGCCAGTCGAGAACAGGGAGGTTAACAGACATAGAATTTATTTAATCCTCCTTTTCAACGTCCTGCTTTATGCCGGGAGGCAAATCTCGGGCCGGCTTACATCATACTCAAATAATGCTAATTTACATTTTAATTAGATGCATTAGAAGCAGAGGTTAAAGCCTAGTCCAGAAGAGCTTGCCCGTGGTCCAATGGTCCGCGGACGCATGGCTCAACGTGCACGTCTACAATTACGACGTCCGAATCTAAGCTTTCTGGCACTGGCACCAGCGTGCACTTAATTCAGCGCGCCACTAAATCGTATGCGATTATCCATAAATGATAATATTTCTATCTTATTTTATTTTGTTTTCAATTCCGGTTACGTGAATGAATACTTCTTGATTTTACTTTAGTTTAGTTTACTTGGTTTTTCCTTTTACATTTGAGCCAGTATATTTTTGGGTTTTTATTTATTGAAATTTCGTTTTCGTGGCTGCGAGGTTGATGATCATATATTTGTACAGGTTTTTTTTTTGTTAATATTTGCGTCTTGATATCAATATAGCATTATTTACTTTAACAGTTAGCGCGCGATACAATGTAAACAAAACCGAAAACCTGGCTCATGTCCGCGTGCGTCCGCTGACGAAAGTTGAATTTGGCGAATGATCTTAGGACATTGAGACAGCGAGTTGTGGCGCCAGAGCATCACGTGCACCAATCAGCAGTTAAGGATCCGCGGACGAGCTATTACTGTCACCTCCCTAGCATGAAATCCTGGCGTTGCATGCTATTACCAAAGCTCAATTGCTTTTCCAATAACGGATTATTAATCAGCACGCCCAAATTAACGAAATAGGTTATCGTGTGTTCCCCCACGGTTTT
>NQII01001175.1:466677-485537 GCA_002778355.1 Clitarchus hookeri | reverse complement strand
CCTCCTCTTTGTTTCATGGCAATATTTGATGGCAGAAAAGGGTTTTTCCGTGATTGCAGATACTCTTTCAAGTAAACTTCCTGAAGGTCGCTGTTCCATTTCAAATACTTTTTATAATAATTACAATAAATTCGTCTTTTAACTCCAACATCAAAGGTGGGTACCGCCTTCAGGAAACATTTTCAACGATAAGTGGAACACAAGTTTAAATATAAATTTTTCGTAAGGAATATGCGGGCGGAGGTCGTCGATGTTGTTCACACTCATCCCGTTTATTGATTAGTTTGCTCACAAGCTTTACTCATTTCGTTACTGTACACTTGATAAACTGTGCAATCAAGGTAATATAATTTAATGAAAAAAAAAAAATCTAAAGGGTCTTCTTAACATAGCTACGTCAAGAAAATATAGTCTATTTGCGGATCTTTGCATGTTTCGAATCGAACCTTTAGAAAATGTATGACGTTTTTAATTATTTCCTATATATGTCATGCATCAATAGAGTTTTTAACTTTAAAGTTTTTTTAAATACTTCTGTTAACATAAAATTATTTTATTTTTTCTTTAATTGAACTTTTATTTAATACGTTATTAATATAAATATAACAGGGAAAGGACAAGTATGTAATACCTAAAAAGAAATAAGGCAAGTATACTCTATATGGCCTAGTACTCAATATGGCGTGCTGACTAGATCTCAGTAACGTCGCCATTAATACGAAAGATGGCCACGCCAGCAGTTTCGAGAAGAAAACAGCACAGCATGTCTCTTTTACCAGTTGCGCAGTATCTGTGAGCTGTTGGAGAGAAGCGTACATGTGTGTATCTGTTGCGCCGCATTTGTGTGTTATTATTTTCGACTGGTATGTTTCGTATTGTAATAATTACTCAACAAAAATATTAAAATAGATCACCTGTTTATTTAATAGTTAGAATGTCTAGTTAATAGTAGTGTTGAAATAAAGTGAGTAAAAATTAATAATCACAGTGAGTTCTAACATGGCCTATGCAGGCCATATTGAGTACACATGAGATATAAGCACAAACACCACCCCTCCACCTCACCATAAGATAAAAACTTTATAAAGGAAAACTGTTATTTTATTACAATGCATACCATTCACGAAACTTTAACAACATTGTCAGTTTTTCCATACAATGTCTAGTTTTCGAGATATTTTGTTTTACAAATGAACAGCCTGTTTCTTTTGTAATCATGTGAAATTATTCTTGGTGTCTATCATTCTGGTATCTCATTTTCAGAAATGACAGCTGAGTGAATTGGATATATCTGGGCAGCTCTTAACACAGAGATTTTGAGAACCGATGAGGGTGAAGTAGGGTGAGTAAGGAGCAGCGTCAGAATGCAAGGGCGAGGAAAACGGGAGATCCCCAAGTAAACCCGCCGACCAGTGGCATCGTCCAGCACGATTCCCAAATGCAAAAATCCGGGAGCTACCCCGCTGGGAATCGAAGCCGGTTAGTCTGGGTGGGAGGCGAATAGTATAACCACTACATTACCGCGACCCCTACCACAGTTAGAATCATCGAAGTTATACTCATCACAGGAGAACCAGGGATAAAATTGCATGCAGTTTCCGAAAGAAAATCTGCCATTAACAGTAAAGTTACTGTCCTGAAGAAAGCATCGTTTGTGACAATTGAAGATATGTCTGCAAGTAAGCCAACAATGAAATATCGAGCCCTGCCATGCAAACTTACAAAGAATAAGGCCAATTTGATATCAACCAAAACATATGCTTGGTATTGTAGGGTGTGCAATGAAACTTCAGTGATGGACATGCTTTTGTGCATCAGTGGTCGACAATATATTCATGAAGATTGTGTAGGATTGACGGATGATAACAAAGAATCCTTTCTTCGCCCATACGGTAACAATTCTGACTAACAAAAATTATTTTTTTCATTGATTATATGCTAACTGAACTTAAACCATATTGGTATACTGTGTACCAAATATGTCCAATGTGNATATTTTTTTCATTGATTATATGCTAACTGAACTTAAACCATATTGGTATACTGTGTACCAAATATGTCCAATGTGCACTGTTTATAATATGTTTTGTTGTGTGTTCCCTATTGCCTTGATATTCTGGCTATCTATGTGTTATAACGTTTATGTTTTCATTTTTGAGTCCAGTTGTTACGAGGCAGTTATATGAAATTAAACACTTACAAGAAATTTCTGAACCTTAGCTAGGCCATATAGGGTACACCTACCTTAGTTCTCACGCAAAATATTGTTAAACTGAGTGCGCACAAATAGGCGTGTTGTCCCATTGGTATACTTTTCTAGTCTTCGTCAAACTTTGTTGGCAGTAAGTATAACTTTAGCGAAGCATCAGAAAAGCTTGAAGTAACCATGGAAACAACTATAGTTTTCGTACCCGATATGTGGCTCCACACGTACATAATCTATCGCGAGCGACAACATCATTTAGTAGAAAGAATACTGTAGCGAAGGCATTACAAAAAATTTCCGCGATTTCGGTGCTAGTTTCCCGGCTCGCCTTAAGATAACTCTGTAATCGCCTTGGTATGCTCGTGGCACCGTTGTACCATTGAGTAAGTATATTTACTCAATGGTTGTACTGTACAGGCAGGCAAATATCGGNATGCTCGTGGCACCGTTGTACCATTGAGTAAGTATATTTACTCAATGGTTGTACTGTACAGGCAGGCAAATATCGGGAGCTATCGTTTTGCTTTCCAAACCTAGTTCCCCCTTCAACAAGGCAGATCCCCGCGGCGGATATGTTTCACAGTATTGCAGCCTATCCACGGTATGTTCACACTTTCTGAATCAAACATGAGAAAAATCACTTCTTGTATAGTCCAGTCGCAGTTTATTGACACTTTTTTTTTTTTAATCAAATCTTTGACAAATCACCCATGTGTGAAGTTTCTGGTTGTTTCCTAAGTATACCTTGTTTCACAAACTTTTTATACTTCTGTTAACGCAAATGTATCAAATTTTTTATTCAGTTGATTTTTTTACTAAGATTTTAATTATAAATTAAAACATTTAATTCATACTTAATATGAATAAAAACAGAGAGAATATATATATAGATGTATATCAATGTTGGTAATGCCTAGTAAGAAATAGTTCGTATGCAAAATATTATTACACACGAGCGCTTTGGTGTAAGTTTCTACACTCGGTTAAGCTTTGTTTGCATGAGGTGGGGGAATAACCTGAAAGTTGAACTTAAGCAAGCCTTCAAAATATTCGCAAGTAACCTTGCAATGGATTTTCTAACATGTTTGGCTGTTTCCTCAATAAACCACACATCACAAGCGTTTTATGCTTACGTTGGTGTTTTATTTTTCCATAGAATAAAAATGAAGTAGACCTATTTTCATCTTCTGCATATGTCCCCAACATTGGCTCAAGAATGGCTAAAGCAACTGTCAAATTCGCGTGTCTCAGCAATTGCATGACGTTTGTTTACATTTAGTTTTAACATAAACCGGCGCTTTTAGTAAAATAACGGCATATTGCTTACCTTGGTTACAGAGCACGTATTTGCTTTTCAACTTAGTCAAAAGTAGTGTACTAGCACATCAAAACACGCAATTCAGTAAACAGTGAGCTAACCATGTGATTTTGTCAGTTATGTAAGAAAGCAGTTCAGTGATGGGACACGGAGATGGTTACTGCGCACCTAGTATGCGCACTCTACTCCCACATTCCCTCTACTGTTTTCTGCTAGGTTTGTGTGTGTTTGGTTCACATGTGGCGGAAGGATTCTTAGAGGGTAGCCCGAAATTAGAACTTGAACAGAGTTTCATAAAATGTTTGTACATAAACCTATAGGCTTTTCACGGTATAGTGAGTACTTTTAAGCCACTTCTCATATGACTACACAAATACTGCAGTACACTCTTGCATGCGGGATCCTAATTAAGTTGGCAGCGAGTTATTAAAAATAGTTCTCATCACTCTATATTGCATTGTGAGTGTAATGTTTAAATTTACGGCCACTGATGTTAGTATTTCTTGTTTCATACACGTTCGAGTACGACTTAGCGTATTAGTAACACACTTACATTCTAACAATTCAATGGTTTCATTTGGAGGGTGCATGAATAAAGTGATCAGGCCCTTGGCGATGTTAATTTCACATGTGGCAGAAGGATACCAAATGAATAGTAAAATTAGATTCCAATCAAGGCTTTCGAAAGTGATACGTAAGCCTGTTACAAAAGCACGGGAAGGAGCGATGACCTACAATACCGTAATTACTTGTGTTCCCGCACAACGGCACCACGAGAATTGAGAAGTGATCGCAGAGCCATCTTTGTGTAGATCCAGGAAAGCCTCTTCCAAAATATAAAGAAATTTTCTAACATCTCCGTACCATCTATAGTATTTTCTGTATATGCTGTTTACGGTAACGTAACCTCTTTCGAAATCAACCTTCGAAAAAAAAAAAAAAAATCACTGCCCGTTACTGAGAGCATTTTAACGAAAACGCTGACTAGAAAGCTGTATGTTACGTTGACAACAAGGCGGGAAAATAGTTCCATGTGTTAGCGCCGTGTTAGAATCTATTTAATTTACAATGGCAGACAATGATAACAGCGCACCACGAAGAAACCACGCAACAACCACAAGACGATGTAAATAGCGAGAGTACAGGCTGGTATGCAAATTATCTCATGTTGGTGCGTTTGCATCTGACCGTACACCCGACAGTGGCGCTGCAACCATCGACCTGTGGTCGTAGACACTGCAGTGCAGTCGAAGCCGCATTATTAACACGAGAAACACAGACGATACCAAGCAAGCGTAGAGTCAAGAAGAATGCCGGGAAGACGCCAAAGATGTCGCTTTACTCAACTGACGGACATCGGAAGAAAACTCATAATCAGACTGAAAACCGTAGTGTGGTCGTAACGCCGTGTAGCCCACAGTGTGTATCGTTCGGACCATACTTNCTGAAAACCGTAGTGTGGTCGTAACGCCGTGTAGCCCACAGTGTGTATCGTTCGGACCATACTTTTCGATGTTGTGGATCGTTCGGACCATACTTTTCGATGTTGTGTATCGTTCGGACCATACTTCTCGATGTTGTTGGAAGTAGTGGATACGTGAAGTTACCCACGCATGGGACCCGGCTCAGGACGGATGAGGTCGACTACCAGTCGAGAAGATCGACGAATCGTGCGCCAAGCGCGGAGGGATCCAATTACAACCTGGTCCACGATGCCGGCCAGTGTTGGGGCTCCTGTGTGCCGACGTATCATTACTCGATGCCTTATAGAGGTGAATCTGCAGTCCTAGCGCCTATTACGTGTGTTGCCATTAACCCTGCAAGAATGGGGGCTCCGTTTGCAGTGGCGCTAGGCCAGAGCAATGTGCAACGTCACAGGCTGGCTATATGTGGTGTTTAGTGATGAGTGCGGCTTCATTTTGGGGACTGATGATCATCGCGCCCAGGTGTGGAGGGCCTCTGGTGAACGCCACAATCTCAATCTTGCTATCGGGCGGCACGCTCTCCCTTGGTAAAGCATTATGGGCTGGGGAGCCATAGCCTACGTAACCGATCCGCTCTTGTCATGTTACTCGTAACACTGACGCCCCAGAGGTATGTGGATGAGAGCCTACGCCCCATATGCTCACATTTCTAGCTGGGATTCCAGGTGCTATATTCCAGCAAGATAACGCCCGACTGCACACGGCACGGGTCGCCTAGGACTGCCTTCGCCATGCCCAAACACTATAGAATGTCGGCTCCCTTGACATGTCACCAGTCAAGCATGTGTGGGACCAGTTGAAACGCCAGCTACCACCGTGCCACAGTATCCGGGATTTGGAACACACTTCCCAACTATTGTGAGCCGTCTGCCTCAGGACGACATCTGGCGTCTGNGCCACAGTATCCGGGATTTGGAACACACTTCCCAACTATTGTGAGCCGTCTGCCTCAGGACGACATCTGGCGTCTGCTGAACTCCATGCCGGACCATTTTGCAAGCGTGTATCGCAGTGCGAGGGGGTGCGAAGCACTATCGAGGATGACCGGGCGACGTACCACAGATGCATATGTAATTGTCCTACTGCTCTGTTTTTGTGACCATGTGTATTACTCATCTGCATCACTACCTCTATGAAGTGTGAGTACCATCCAAAGTATACTCCTGTACTCCTGTGTGTGCTATTTTTATAGTCTGGCAGTGTATTTTCTGTTTGTTTTATGCGCATCAATGTAAGANGTATACTCCTGTACTCCTGTGTGTGCTATTTTTATAGTCTGGCAGTGTATTTTCTGTTTGTTTTATGCGCATCAATGTAAGAATTAGCCCACTGGTAACATATTTACATTTCTGACAACTTTACAGTTACACTTGACTAACNTGCGCATCAATGTAAGAATTAGCCCACTGGTAACATATTTACATTTCTGACAACTTTACAGTTACACTTGACTAACGCACGAATAAAGTGAAGTGATCCATGGAAAGTTTGATTTTTCAACATGGTTGAGGTATACAAATTGGGAGGAAAAAATACCCTAAGCAGTGCTTTTAAAAGTGCTTAGTTTAGGGTGAACTACCTAAAGGCTGTTCACGGTAAAAAGCAGTTTTAAACGCCCTGCTTAAGATCTACTTGTATAAACATTCCGTGTACTTCCGCCATATGTACAAGTGACATAGTCATGAGCCTGATCACCTTATTCATTCGTCGGTGAAGTTAAACTGAGTAAATATTTTACCATTTTTCTAATTCTTACTCTTATATGCAGAAAGTAAAACAAATAATTTTACCATTCTCAAATGTTTTCCCAACACTTTTAATTCCAAAGCTAAGACATGGAACTATTTTCCCTCTGTCGTTACCAACTTTAGAGCGCGCATATCAGTCAGCGTGCCTGTTAAAATACATGCAGGTAGGGGCAGTGAAATTTTTCATAGCTTGGTTTCAAAAGTGCTTACGTTACCATTCACAGCCTACATAAGGGTGAACGACGTATACTCGACGGATTACGCCAACTACACTGGTCAACCCTAGATTTGACCATGACTGGCAACAGTTGTGGTACATAGGGTGCCAGAAAAGTGTACTAATTACTTGCAACTTTATTCACAAACGCCACACGATGAAATGACTGGATAATAAGTACCGAGGNAGAAAAGTGTACTAATTACTTGCAACTTTATTCACAAACGCCACACGATGAAATGACTGGATAATAAGTACCGAGGCCGGACCCTGCCTTGCAATGCCGAAAGGACTGATGCAACAAGCTGGGTTAACGATGAGCAGCGACTCGGGTTGTAGGGACTCGCCGACATACTACACGCGAGTTTAACTAGCCAATCGCAAACAACACTACAACCTGTTCTACAGAAAACGCGACACTACAACACGCCAGTTGGGAGACTGGTGGGGAGCTTCACTCCCTCGCCGATACACCCACATGTAAATTTACTACGATAGCAACAGTGATCAATAGCTATAAACATGGGTCCGGGGCCCAGCTAAAACATAAACACGGCGGGCTCAATGATTTGACCCAGGTCTGTCGTGCTGCAGCTAGATTTGCAAACCGAGTTATGGGAACTTCGGTTCCTGGTCTCGCGACAGCACGGCCTTCCGGGGCATACGAGATATCGGTGGTGATTGCTAATCCACTTTCTCGTTGGCTGCAGGTCGGTGTGCTCGTCTCGTCTGCCTCACTCGACGGACATGGTGATGAATGGCAGAGGTGGCGAGGCCCGCGGTGCAGTGCCGACCAGACGCTGCTCCAGGGCAGAGGAGGCGCGGTCAAGGCGAGGTGCCCGACCTCAAGACGCCGCCTCTCACCCAGGAAGTGTAGTTGTTCCAGCTCCAGCTGTCGTGAGCGGCGCCTCCCCGTGGTCCCGGTCCACGGTCACGCGACGCACGACACACAGCCTCCCGCAAGCCGCTTTCTCCACGCTCGTCCGCGCCGTCCACGTGTCTCCGACGACAACACGTTTCCTCACGCAGTCCAGAGTGCGTCCACTTTGCTGTGAAGGCGAGGAGTAGACTCTGGACAGAACACTGCAACCAAGGAAACGGTGATTCGCAAAATGACACATATAGCCGAAAAAAAAGGTTGTCAATTAACACATTTCCAATACAACATAAGCAAACCTATAACCTGTTCACGGTAAACAGAGCACTTTTAAAAACCATGCTTAAGATCTATATTTATTTACTTTGTGTATTCTTCCGCCTTATGTAAAATTAACGTTGCCACGGGCCTGATCACTTTATTCATGCATCAGTCAAGTGAAACTGGAATTATTAAGTAGGGAAATATTTTACATATTAGCTCATTCTAACACTTATATGGCAAAATAACGCAAAATAAATATTTTCAGTATTCAATGTTTACCTAACAATTTTAATTCGCCATCAAGACAATCCGTCGTTACTAACTTTACTGGACGCACGTCAATCAATGTCCTCATTAAAATACATGCAGGTAACTGCACTAACCTTTTTCAAAGTTTGATTTAAAAAGTGCTCGGTTAGCATTGAACTGCCTATAAAGGAGTATAAAGTGGGAGAGAAGCTGTTTTCACAAGAAACTAAAACTTATTGCAGCGAGCACGTCGAAGGCACAATTTATAAAGTAATTCCCAACAGCAGTACTCGTACCCGACAATGCATTGAATAAAATAAAGGTAGGCATATAATGTCTCGCCGACAGCGGGATCATTAGAGTCTGATATAGTTACTCAGAGAGGCAGGACGGGGAAATAATAGTCCATGGTCTAAGGAAAGGAACCAGTCCCGCACTCACCTGGAATGATTTCGGGAAACCACGGAAAACGAAATCAGGATGGCCTTACCTGCCTTCGACCCCAGGTCTTCCCTAATGCGACTCCGAAGTCTTACCACTGCATCGCCTCGCTCGGCGAGTAAAATAGAGGAAATAAACAATTAGGACAACGAAATCATCCCCAAGTTTTCACTTAAAGTTGGTTTACAAAAACACGTTCGACTGTGCGTAAATAGTTAATCAAACTTCCAGTCTTCAGATACACGAGGGATTTTTTCGCGAGGGAGATACAAAAGACATGCCTCTTTAGCAAAACAAGAAATAATAATAAAATAAAATTTTTTGAAGGAGAAAATGACTCGGGAACATGTGACAAATTTTCAGCATTATGCTTGTGCACGCGCCACTCTTCCATGTTGGCCGGCAGCGACGAATGTACCCAAATCTACTGCGTCATTGGTCAGATTACACCGACATTTTACTTGCAACGATTGGCTCCACTTTTTGCTGCTAGCCTAGATGTTTGTCTGGCGTGTGGCAGCCCTGCTACTTTCTGTTCACGCCTTCTCCTTCCTCCTCCCAAAACATTAACATGCCATTATAAAGGCCGATGAGGCGTCGTTTTCAATGGAAGACACCCAAAATTTAAAATCTTGGTACCACCTGAACCGATTTGAACCAAACTTGGGGCGCAGGGTAAAACCTAACGAGAGCGCATGCTCTTCTATTCGCCATATCAGGGGATTGCTACCCTGATTCAAGACTCGCACAACTATAGCGGAGTTAAATGAGGATTGGAGAAATGTAGAATAATGTTACACTCATCCTCGTGGATTGTTTCAGTAGTGTCTACTTTTTTTCATAGCAGATTTTCAGTACTAACAAATCAGGCTTGAGTTGCTGCTGGCTCTGAGAGATCACCGGAGATGTAATTACAAATAAAAAATAATAATATTTCTCAAATTTCTTTAATGGGGCTCCTGTATAGGACACAAAGCTAAGATTTCTCAAATGCACATATTCACCCTCGTTCTGTGCCAAGTACAAATATATTTACTATACGCGCGATTTTTAATTGTAATGTAATAGACTTGCGGGCGCCCTGTTACAGAAAAGGCATTGACCGTGAAAGGGTCGCACATAATCCCTCGTACGAAACCACTTGCTGTCGAAACGAAATTCGCCCTCCTCACAGACGAGCAATGGAGTAATAGTTTGAGGTATGTCACTTATGGGTGTGATATCTGAGAGGGTTGTTCTTGGATCAGAATGAATCGTCGAATTACACGGCATTGCAGCAGCAGCCCAAGTGTTAGACTCGGCTAAGGCTACTTTTACTCAGGTAAAAAGATCATTGTTAAAAGTTTGACAAGCAAAAATTTTCGCCACTAAGTAGCGCTAGTGTCGCATGTGTGCCAGATTTTCTCGATTTCCTAAGTTAAAAAACTGGATTATTACAATAAACATAAATCAAATGTATAATAACTGTGTAACTAAGTAAAATATTTCTCTTTTATCATTCACGTAGATTGAAATTTTATTTTTAAGTGACATCTTTGAAACACTGCGCACCTAGCGGCGGAAATTTTCCCTATGCCAAACTCTCTCATAAGAAAACTAGTTTTCTTCCTAACCTGAGTAGAATAAACCTTAACTCGGTTCACGATGAAAAAAGTGTACGTTTCAAAATGAAAGAAGATATCTTTTACGAAACTGTTCATGTTTATCGTGCAGTACGTGTCGTATAGGAACATCCTTGACATGTAGACGTATACAAAATGGCGATATCTTATTTATAGGATATTCACGATAAAGTGGGCACTTTTTAAAACCCTGCTAAATTATTCCTTTCTGCCAATTCCTATCCTTCCGCCACTTTCTAATATGAACATTGCAATCTGACTAATAAACGCAGTGTATACATTTCACCACTCTCAAAAGTTAACGTCTGAGGCTGTAATAAAATATATTTATTAGTTAATGACTGTTGGGAGGGTCTTAAAAAGTGCTCACTTTATCATGAATAGCCTATAGTATCGTGTACGTAAGGCCTTAAGCCAATTTGAACTGCGGGGGAAAAAATAACACGTAACAATTATTGCGTTTATTTAATGTCTAATTTCTAAAGAAAACTTGCATTTTTATTTTCCTTTACTCATAAAAAAATACGTCTTAATTAGGGTCTATGTTGTATCGCAATAAATCACTATTTCACCAAAATCAAATTAATATCTAGTCGTCGTGTATGATTGGTTGGACATAAGGCATTTAAATGCACTATGAACAGTCCACACATTTTTGTACACGTTCTCTGCAGATGCCTCTTACGTATATGCTGTTCACGGTAAAGTGAGCACTTTTGAGGGCCCAGTTACTTTTCCCTTTCTGGCATTTTTTTTTTTTCATTTAACCTCATTTTAAAATAAATATTGCCATGTAAGTAATAAACATAGTGTGTATATTCCATCGTACTCGAAAGTCTACGTCTAGGTCTGCAATAAAATATATTTATCCACTATTATTCCAAATGGCTAATGAGAGGGCTTTCAAAAGTGCCCACTTTACCATGATTGGCCTGTACACTAGATTATTCTTGAACTAAGCTCAACTGTGAGAGCATTACTTTCAATAGTCATTATTGCCATGGCGCCCGCGCAGGAGCCCAGCGCTCGTGACGGCCTTGCTGGGCTACTAATTAGCCGTTGGTAATTAACAGACGCTCGCACCACCTCCACTGCGAGTGCGGGCTGGCCGCGGTCCACTTCACCTCAGCGACGGACACGAAAGACACACTGGGCCATTGTTGGGGAGCTTCTCTTCCTCCAGCGACTCTCATCCTCGTAGCTACAGAATGTGTCCGTTGTTGGAGCATTCCAGCTCTCATCTTCCTAACACCTAGTGTGTGTCTTGTTGGAGCATTCCTTCTTAACAACAAACTGTTTTCATTGTTGGGGCATACCAGCACCTATCATCTTTCTAACAACAAAATGTGTCCTTTGTCAAAGCGCCCTTCCTTCCAGTAACTCTCGCCCTCCTAACAACAAAACGTGACCACTGTTCCTAGCCTTCCAGCATCTCTTATAATGCTAACAACAAAATTTGTCTGTTTCTTAATATACAAAAATAAGTGGACTGTATCGACAAAATAAGCCGCGATACACGAAAGAACCATCGATTGGTAGCGAGCACGCCCGATGGCAACTCGCCGCCATGATGCTCAACGAACAACAGGATTTCTAACCGAAGTACAGGACAGCCAACTCTTGCGATGCCACCTAGTCTGTTACCAAAAACCGGGGCTGATTACGACATTAAGAAAGTCGCTCACGCAAAATGTATACGTTCACAAATTCACACATTTAAATGCATGGTACTATATAAATATGTCAACAAATTCACACGTCTAAATACAGGTTTTGGAACATTCCAACAACTCCGAACCTCCAAACAACAAAATGTGTATGTGTGCATCGTAGAAGGAATGGGGGGTAGAGTGCGCATGCCAGCTGTGAAGGAACTTACTTTCAAATACCAACATTGAACTATTCTTGTTCCACGCTATCTGTCAAAACCTCATAGCTTCTTTGAGTAACGTTAACTCGCTGTTTAAGTAAGTGTACATTTCCCGTGACTGAGTTAAGCCAAGTTTTAAGTCCACTGCACTGTTTGAACACGTGATTTTGACATTTTTTGGGAGCAACTCTGGAGCTAATGTTGGGGATAGACGCAGATGACGAAAACTAATTTACCTGATATCTGGTTTATGTGTTATATAGAAGGTTCCTGGTTTATAGAAAACTTTCGAAATCAATTTCGTGGTAGAAAAAACCCTGCCGGCAACTGTATATATTTAAACGTGCGTGTACATATATAATCGTGAAAAATACTGTAAAACTAGTAGAAAGAAGCTATGAAGAGGAATTTTATGTGTTAAAGCCTCAAAACAATAAATAAAGTGACAAAAAATGTATTCTCCTTATATATAAAAATTTGTATAATATCAAGAGTACAAATAAAATCGATTTTTGCTGATACAAGTAAAATTTGGTGATGTTAACCATATAATATCAATTTATTTAATTCAATGACGCAAAATTTTAGTTAACAAAGTGATGAAAAGAAAACTCAACTACATGCATGATTTTAAGTTATCTGGGAAATAAAAATGAAAATATAATAGTATAAACATTAAAAGTGAATAATGCAAGTAAAAAAAAGCAAGGTCGCAACTTTGGAATTAATCCGTATGTATATCACTAAAGGCGTTTTGTAACGTTTTTCAGTAATATTGTGTTGATATAGGTTATCCACGAATAGGTAAGGCTTTTGTTTATTAACGCAGATTTTCGTACTCCGGAAAAAAAATTTAATTTTTAAGCCGTGTGTTGTGTCGCTTATTCATAATATAACGTGTGTATCTAAGGGTGTAATAAAATACGTATATTCACGGTTTTTTCTCAACTTTGATGAATCATCCCATGTGTGATGTGTTTGGTTCTTTCCCAAATGTTTATTATATCACAAACGTTTTGTATTTCTGTTAAAAATAAAAGTTCCTTATTTTTGGTAACATTGAACTGTAACTTATATTTTATCTATAAATTATATTTCATTGTTAGTTAATATGAATAAAAACACTGAGAAAATAAGTGTGTCGGTAATTCGTAATAATAAATAGTTTTTAAGCAAAATATTAATACAATGAGTGCGCATTAATAGAGTGCGTTGTACCTTTGGTGTGGCCGTGGTTGACTATGCGTATCCAGTAGTTCTTTGTCTTTTGCCAGGCAGTAAAAACCTATTTACATCTAAGTTATCACAGGACTCTCTATGCTACCTTTGCTTTAAGTCTGTATTAAATTTTTTTCTAAAACTGTACTTGTGTTTACACTGGAGTTAATAAAGGCTCTTCGTTGATAAGTTGTAGTTCATAGTTCAGTACAGCCAAATATGCTGTTTCTGGGATGCGTAAACAGGCTTGCGTATACATGTATATTTTTGCAATCAAACACGCATATAAGCAGTTGTTAAAATATTTGAAAAATATAAATAATTTATCTCTCACGTTAATTGACCTCAATTTGCACCCATATACTTACTTCTATTCTAGAGTTTTTCAAGTCGTTAATTTGTTTATCACTCAAATACCCAACATGAACGTTACTGGCACTATAAACCACTCAGTAGGAAGTAGGTAGGAATAAAAATGAATACAGAACAACTAAAGAATAAAATTCTCCATTAAATGTGATTGGCTAAAACTACTTTACCTTTTATATTTCTAGCGTGGAAATGTTACCTTTGCGTTGCTCTTAATTCAATATGAATACACTGGTGAGCATGGCGTTAACGCAAAGTTAACTCAAGGTGCTCCATGTTAACTTTAACCGACCTTCAGAGACCGGCTAAAGGAGAAGGTGGAAACCCCCGATGGTCGAACTGCTTTTATAATTAATTTCTCGGTCTCTGGAAATCACGTACTAAAAGTGGAGGTGCATTGTGGCTCACCGAGACTGAACCCCGAATACACCTCACTGCTGCGCGAAACTGGCGCGCTTCAATTACGGTATACGTGGATGTGCAAAGCAGTCCGTCTCGCCACAGTGTTCCTGCACTTTTGCCGCCGTAGTGAGACAATAATTGAGAAGGAAGGGGGTTACAATGTCACTACTTCTTTTGCCTGGAGAGTCTTCAATTTGATTCCTGAAAATCTCAGAATAAATATTAGATATAGTCCATTCGCGGTTACTGCCAACTTTTCTCAAGGCTTGCTTAGGTTTTACTTCCAGGATATTCTTTCTCCTCATGCAAACAAAGCTTAACCGAGTCTAGTAAATTACACAAGAGGGAGAGCGCACCACATTCGTGCGGACTCAGTTTAATAATATTTTGCATAAGAACTATTTCTTATTCTAGGCATTGCCAACACACCTATTTTCTCCCTGTTTTTATTTACATGAATTACAAATTAAATATAAGTATAACCTCAATTTAATAAAAAAAAGTAATATACTGTAATGTTAACAGAAGTAAGAAACGCTTGTGATATATTACATATTTAGAAGACAACCAAACAGGTTATACATGGGGTGATTTTTCAAAGGTTTGATTCAAAAAGTGTGAATATACCGCGAACAGACTATACATTAGCTTTAGAATGTACAAACGCTTTTTTATTTTGGACGAACGGGAAAACTGGTGCTAACATAAACAGGCAATAAAATAAATTATATCAGCTAAATAACTGAAGAGAGTAAAATACCTGTCCATAGTTGAACTATAATACAAAAGATTTCTTAGAAACCCACAAATTATTGTGAAATTTAATATATATTCGGGTTCGTTGTTAAATAAAATAGTTAAAAAGTAATCATCGTTACGAAAATGTAGGGAGGTCTTAAGCGCCGGCGAGGGTGAAATGAGGTGAAGATAGATGAGTGACGGAATGCAAGGGTTAAGGAAACTGGAGTGCCTTGAGAAAACCTTCCAGCCAACGGCAACGTCTGACGTTTTTTTTCCACGTGAAAAAATCCGAATGACACCTTCGGGAATTGAACCTAGTTTGCCTTGGTGGGAGTGTTACGAAAATGTTTTATAAAAAGCAAGTCAGAATATGAGAACATAAATTGCACACCTGAACTTCTTCTGAACTCAAAATTTTTCAGAAGTGAAATGAAAATAGATTTTTAGTCATAAGTGAAACACGATTTCGTTGCATCCTTGTAATATGCTTTTGGAATTCAAGAGGAGAAAATTGTACACGTCTCGATTTTCGGTAACATTTAAGTGATGGTTGTTATTAACATCTATAGCATATCGTTGAAACACTTTCCTGTTTTCATATGACGGTATTTACTTAGCAGGCATTACAATGTTGTTACTGTTAATAGTTTAACCGAACAATCACCTTAATATTTGTAACAGAGACTACGACGTGCCAAGATGATAGTGACTAGCCTCCCACAATAATGTTCCCAATTCGATCAAAAGTTTTTCGCACTGATGTACTAATGCGATTTTCCCGTCTTTTATTCCATCGCCGCTCCACATCCNAATTCGATCAAAAGTTTTTCGCACTGATGTACTAATGCGATTTTCCCGTCTTTTATTCCATCGCCGCTCCACATCCACCTTAGTATGACATGAAAAGAGGGTGGTACTAAACGGTGACGAAAAAAAATTCTTCAAGGCCATTGGTGTATGCGAATATGGTCACAGCCCGGAATAACGTTATATTCAAATTACATTATCACATATTGTGTACAAAAGTCTTTTTAGAGTCCATACCGTTTGTAAAGAGGTTAGAAGCTCAGTTCCAGGTACAGTCATAATACAATTCAAGAAACACGAGAAGTTCCGGCACACTGTCACAACGCCCAATACAGAACATGTGTTTTGGGTCGCATCATAAACAAGCAAAAAGGCAATTAAATAAAACCATGACTTAAACAAGTTGATCTACTTTTATAAATTGTTTTTTTTATCTTACAGTAATAAACTACAAGTAAAAAAATATACCCATTTTTTGGACAAAATTGTTCAACATTTATTTTGTAATCAATTCAAAGAATACATTTCAAATAAGGTTTTTACACAGTTAAAAATATTACCAGNGTTCAACATTTATTTTGTAATCAATTCAAAGAATACATTTCAAATAAGGTTTTTACACAGTTAAAAATATTACCAGCATCGTGAACAAATAAAATTTCAATTTATACACTTTAATATCTCTAGTGGACAAACTACTTTATATTCTCTGTAGCATAACTCAAAATAATAAATTTTAACATTTATAAAATGCAAGTAATACAACATTAAATGTATTAATAAATACAATGTGCAATGGTTAATTAATTGTAACATGTACCTATGGCTATAAAACAGACCATGCCAAAAAATGTTGTTCCTTTGCCATCAAAAAACGGTTTTGTAGAAAGTGTAACTTCTCTTAATGACCNCAGACCATGCCAAAAAATGTTGTTCCTTTGCCATCAAAAAACGGTTTTGTAGAAAGTGTAACTTCTCTTAATGACCCAAACCATTTGGCTGGGTATGTTTCACAAAATTATCTGCAGTGACCTTAAGATAATATTTTTTAATTTTTTCCCTTGTAGAGCTGGCTGCCGTACTGACGGGACAAACCTTCCAAGGTCCGCAGTGAGATTAAGATACGAAATAGGAGTCCCCCGAGGAAACCGTCACACCGCGACTGCTTCCACCACACTGTGTATACTCGGCCGAATGATCTGTGCAGCCGGCCAGAAGTGGGACACGAGTGCCAGCGTAGCTATTGAGAGAGGGCGGAACTCCGAGTAGGGAAATACTATGTTATTTTCTTTAGTCTTTTGCGGTTACTAACTTTGTACCACACATTTTCGTTTAAAACTAATTCTATACAGCCCTCCACCTTGATGTATACTTCATAATTAACATTTTTATTGATAAAGGACAATGTCAAAAAAACTTGTCCTTGATAGATTGTCGTTTGTGGCACCTACCGAACATGGATTACATGTATGTCTTGTTAGGGTATTGGATAATGAATGAAACACATAGTTCGATATATCCTTGTGCCAGAGGCGATCGCACACACCGCACACATGTCCGAAGGAATTGTTTAGAAATAGCTTGGCGAACTGTTTGTCTGCGCCAGAGTTGTGCGACGACGCTGCTGGTTGCTTTAGTAACAGCATTGAAGGGCCTGTGTTGGGGTCCATTGTGACCAAGAGTGGTCTCATCAACTTCGACTCGATTTCGGAAATACATATCTGACATCCTTGGTCGTGGTGGTGGCACTCCCGAGGGACCCGGCTGCGGAGAAGCGGCGCGCGCGCCGTTTTCGTTCTGCACGCTAGTATTTGGAGCCCCATAACTTCTTTCCTGGTAATCCGATTCTCTTAAGTTTTTCTTCTATCTATACCTGCGGCTTTTCTCTGCCGAAGTTAATGGCAGTTGTCGGTTTTGCGGCGGATTTAGACTCAGATCCTTGCCCTTCTTTCACGGCATGACGCTGTTTCACGAGTTCAAAGCGCAGCTGCTTCGAAAATTTTCATAGTATATCAGTGGTTATTGCGTTAAAAGGAGCGCCCTTTTAAGCTCTTTCAAATTATCTATCACTCGCGTCCGTGGCACTTGTAGTTTCGGAGCAATGGTGCGTGAAAAAATAAAAGTGCTGCAAATTGCGCCCAAACTCGATGACGCACCACCGGAAGCGATACGGAGAACGTTATAAAACAATGTATTTATAATGTGCGGGCAACCTGGCTCAGTCGATCGGTACATGTGCACGGTCCGGCGTGCGAACGGGGACTGGGTGGCGGGGCGAGGCGCAGTACATGTTTTCGTGACGGCGAGAGTGGCACGCATTACCCCCCGAGCGTGCGAGAAAGACATGTAATCCATGTCAAAAGGGCTGTTAGAGCTTCCATTCGTAATTTAATTAATCAGGTGGTATAATGTTACCTTCAAATGACTGCAGGAGTGAACGCGAGCGCGTGTACATCTGTCTGCACGGAAACGTTAAGCACAAACCCGGTAATCAGCCTCAAACTTTATGGAAATGTATGGTCACGGCCGGCCACACGTGCCACCTGCAGCCGAGCGTTTTTATCCCTCCCCGAAGGAGGAAAGGTCGCTGAAAGAGGAAAGGAACGGCAAGGGGTTCATCAGTTGAACCTTGCGCAGTTCATGTATTTTCCAGATGTGTACTTGTCTCGGTCAAGTAGTATGCGAGAATATTCTTCCGGATGATTCGAGACTGGTGACTGTGCCATGAGTCAAACGAGGGTTCTCCGCTTTTGTATTGCTTTCGGCGTACATCAATAGGGATCACGCAGATGGTATTCTGAATACCAGGAATAGGGTGGTCCTCGAACGATTGAGAGACATTGTAAAAATACTGCCTTATTAAAGTCGACGTTACTGTTGTGACTCGAATAAAACCGCAGCGGGAGCAAAAAAAAATACAGATCACGTTCCGTGGCCGCCGCGAGCACACACAACTCTTTTGTTTCGCCTGCTCAGGGACGATGCGAAGGTTAACGCGTTTCGCATCTGGCCGAGAACAAAAGTTCG
>NQII01001175.1:440086-466661 GCA_002778355.1 Clitarchus hookeri | reverse complement strand
GGGGGGGGGGACGGCATTTCTTCGGCGTATTTGGAGGTGCTCCGATGCTGCCGCCGCCGCCCGACCCGACTTCCTCGTACACGTTCCATTGTTCTGGCCGGTTGGCTGGAACTGGCACTGGAGCAGTCCGCGGAACGGATATGACTGGTCCTGGACCTGCCCGCGGAGAGTTTTCTCCCGACACCAACAACTTGATGGCTCACGCGAACAGCGTACAGTCATTTCTACACTCGTGAGCATTTGAATTAGATATACCTGCCTGGTTGCAAATAGCACCCACTTTAGGCCTGATGATAATTCTGGACGGTATGGCTACTCACAGATAGTTGTGGTCCAGCATTGAATTGGCGAGTGATCTGCTGCACTGCGGCATGTCTATCTCTACCAACCCAGCTAGCCGACGGGACTCTTGTCATCGACACGTTTTACCCGAATCCATGAGCTCACGGTACACGCTTGACATGGTGCAGCGGTCCGTGCAAATCCTAGTGCCTTTATGACTTCGGAAATGGAGTGCCCCATACATCTGGCTCAAACAATGTGGCCACGATCAAATTCGCTACGACCTTCCTCATTTGCGCTCGACGGTTACACAGACGGTCAGTGTATAGCCTAATGACACCCAGTCATGTGTGGTTGGGCACTATTCTATTCGACGGGGTGATCACAGCGCCATTTTGCTAACAGCGCAGGTGACTCTAGTGCAACTGACCACTAGTGTAGGTATTATTGGAAGAGGAGGAGTAGCAACCTACAGTAGTCACAAGTGTTCATACAAACACATTTTTTCTGATAATGTTCGTTTATATCAATAAATCTAAACACATTTCCACAAATTAAATACACCATAATTAAACATATCTGTCCATAAATAAATTAAACTCCAAATGTCAGTATAAAATANTTCCACAAATTAAATACACCATAATTAAACATATCTGTCCATAAATAAATTAAACTCCAAATGTCAGTATAAAATATACAAAACAATAAAACATAAAATGCAATAGTAGTGTATATATGGGCATTCTGGCGCAGCGTATTTAAATGGGAGCTGTGTGATTGTGGCTGTGGCTGGCGTCTTCGTCTCGACTCAGGTGGTGCTCGGAAGCCTTCGAATCGGGATTGTCATACATGCCCGAAGGAGCTCAACAGTTACGCCCGCGAATTTTTCAAACATATATGTTTGTTTCTGGTAGCCATATCGGTTTTATAAGCTTAGGTTATGACAAATTGTAAGTCTGTTTTTATTATCCAATTTTAAACAATTATATTTTTTTATTGTGTCGAAATTATATGCATAGAATATTGCAGAACCATGCAAAAGTCTCTTATTCAGTTACTACATTTCCAGTCCCCTCTCTTGAAGTCTAATTAGTATAAGATGTCATAATCTGCTCATTATTCACTGCCTCGACTATTTTGTATACATAAGCATGCTACTAGGATTTTTCTTAATATATGTATATGTGACTACACGAAGTCCATCATACTAATAGCGACCACATGCACAAGTATGCTATAATCATGGTATAGATAAGCATCCAACAATACTTTTACAGGCATACTTGTTTATCATTTAAATACCAATACTGCCAAGCCCTTGCGACTTGGAATGCACGAGGTCAGCTCGGGTGATAAACATTCTTATCTCCCGTGTTCTTCTTGAACAACAATCTATCAGTCTTCCACAGTCTTTCTATCAATCTCGCAATATTTCCATCAGTCAGCACCACAATCAGCACCGCAATCAACAATCCACACACCAATCCGTACCAATCCACACCAGTCCGTACCAATCCACACCAGTCCGTACCAATCCACACCAATCCGTCGATCAATCCCAATCATTCGATTAATACCAATCCTTCGATCAATACCAATCGTTAGATCAAGCCCAATCATTCTATCTATCCTAATCTTTCGATCGATCCTTCTATCAATCCTTTGGTTTGTCCCCCACCCATATGTATAGAAATTACATTCGTTCGCCAACTGTCTCCAAATTTGTACATGTCGACAGGATTAATGTTTTGTATACAGTTCACTATCATTGTGTTTTTATACTTAAAGTCTTTATTAATATTCTGTATGTTTATCTCTACTTTAATAGTCGAGTGCTTATATAACTACTTTAAAGTTATGCAGGATAAAAGGATACACCACAAAAAAATTAAAAAACACAATTATTGTTTAAAAAAATATTAATTATTTGTAATTACAATTTCAGAAGAAAGCAGTTCATCGCATCATGCGTTGTAATCTCTGACCTTCAGTTCACTAATAATTGAAGATATCCCAACAATGCGTGAGAGATCCCCGCGTTTTCGCTGGTCAATCAAATATCTGAGTCTATCAACAAGTTCATTCGGGTATTCGGGAAATATGTAACGAGCGTTCTTGATGTCTTCTGCCTCCTTCATGTCACTTGTCGCAGCAAATGTGTTGGAGGGGTGTGTCAGTGCATCGAGAAAATCGCCATGATCTTCATCACTATCACTGTCTTCATGTTCATTTTCATCAATGCTGTCTTCATGATCGTCTTCACCTCCTGTTTTGTATTCTATATTAAATTTACTTTTCTTTGTAGGAAGTTACTTTGAAGTTCATCGATTTCACGCGAAAGTCTTGCAAGTGTAGATTCCACACATACCGACTCTAATGCACTCATTCCGTCTTTAGCATTAACTGTCTCATCATTATTGCCTGACTAATCAGTACCCACCGATGCAGCATGGGGTATTGGCATCATCCCGTACTGGCTCCCAGTAGACGAACCCTTGCAGATCTCGATGTGTTCATTCAATGTATCGCCTTGCGTAAACTGCACGGGACCAATGTCGCAATGCTTCATCACGCGAAAAGGACTCTTTGTAAAGGCGGTTATCTCATGTCGCCGAGCATTTTGACCGAAGGTAAAAACTGGATCGCGGAATTGACACAGTTGGCAATCAGGTAGCGATGATGCAGGTCGCGGCTCCATGATCGTTGAGGTCAAAGGCAGGTCTTCGTATTCGCAATTCGTCTTCGTTGTATGACGAGAGAGCCCTTCAAAATCTATGTTCATATCACGGTATTAGAACGATAACTAAGGTATCAGCATGTATCACAGCTCTATATATGCATTCTCCCATCGCTCGGAAAAACCATCAGATTTTTCTAAGTCCGAGAGAAAATTAATACTCTTTATTGTTTTGGGCTTAGAACTCAGGGCCCTAAGTCATGTATCACCTTTGTAAATTGCTTAAAACATTGTATCAGTTGCGCATGAATATTAAAAAATGAAAAATTAATGTACGAATATCGCTAATACTCTTCCAAAACTCGGGCCGTTGATCGAATTGCGAACCTCTTATCTTGCCCTGATCCCTATATCCGATAGCTAAAACCATTGTTTCGCCTTTATTATAAATTCGTAAAACTGTCTCTGGAATTTTTCCTATGCCCGAAAGTGAATAAATATTTTTTTTTATAGTTTTGGTTCTCAAACTCACGTCCCTACACTGTACCTTGCCTTTAATGATTGCTTATATCCTTATATTAGGTGCGCATGGATACTAAACAGTGAGAAATTAATGTACGTACATCGTTAAAAAGGCTTCAAAATCTCGGGTAATCAATCTAATTAAAAACCTCTCATCTCATTCTGATTCCTATATCCGATAGCTAAAACTTCCTTATCGCTTTTAATATAAATTCCTATAATATTCACAAAACACTGGGAAAAAATACCACATTTTTTCTAAGTCCGATAGAAAATTAATATTTTTTTTTATGATTTAGGTTCTCGAGCTCAGGTCCATACAGCGTACTTCGCCATTGAAGATTGCATAAATCTCCGTTATCAGGTCCATATTAGCACGTAAAAGGAGAGTGTGTGAGAGAGTCGCCCCCAGAAGCGACCGACGCCGTTACACAAACTGTTGCGGCGATAGCTGCTGCGGTAATGGACCATCTGTCTCTCCGCACACAAACACAGATGACGGGGCTCCGTCATTTGGCCAGTGTGGGTTTACGTAGTACTTCGGAGGCCCATATGACTTTAGCAACTTCATGTACTCTAGCTTCTTCGACATAGAGATTACAAAGACTGCGGGCGCGATTCTCAACAAGTATTTCACTTCGTTAGTTTCCAACGTTAGTCCTTAAGCCGTACGTGTAAAAGCACTTTCAAGTGAGAACATAGAAATGTGACTATAAGTAACGCACAACTGATGTCACCAACCAAGTGTAATATTTTAGGAAGTTGACATGTGTAACACACAGAGTAGTTCTCAGTTCACGATTTTTAAAGTCGTTTTTAAGTATTGTATGCTTACCTATTATTCGCAAAAAAAAAAACGCTTCACAAGTTAAATAATACAAAGGAAACGCTATAAAGATACTCATTACTTTAATGTATAAAATTCATGTGTATGGGATGTCCCAAATTAATGTTTACAATTTTTGAGTGGGAATAACATATAAACTATTAAAGACAATCTGGTGGCGCTGCTTGTATATGACGCTATAAGGACAACGCTGGGCGTCTTCTAATGTTAATAGCAGTTACAATTGTTCAAAATGTCCGCCGTCAGCAGCAAGGCATTGTCTGCGACGCTTGGACAGAACGACAAGTAGTAGCAACGGTTTCCATGAGAATGGATTCATAGGTTACCATAGTGGCATCTCTCATGGCATACAGTGTCCTTGACTTTGTGTAATTCAGAGTTCCCCGCAGATGAAAATTCAAAGGAGCTAAATCGGGAAAACTGGGTGGATGCTCAAAACTCCCTTATCGTCCTATCCACATCCCAGCAAATGATTCATCCAGGAACGACCGCACGTAGCGATGGTAATGATGCGATGCATCGTCATATTGGAAAAAACAATCGTCATCTGGGTAGAGTTGATGAACAGCTGGCACAATGTTTTCCTGCAATATTGTACGGTAACTTTCACCTGTCACCATTCCATCAAAGAAGAACGGCCCCACAAGTCCTCTGGCAGACACAGTTAACCCGAGAAGATCAACTGCTTGCTCTACCACACCGTGGGGATTTTCATCGGGCCAGTACACACAATTCTGACGGTTGACAGTTCCATTTAATTTAAAGGTTGCCTCACCGGACCGAACCATCGCGTCAGTAAAATGTTCGCTGTCGTCGCGCACGTTTACAAATTCGACATGGCTATCTTGGCGGCCTTCATTCAAAGCGTGAAGAAACGTTGGAATAAGTTTGTTTTTTAGTAGCCGGACACGCAAGTACTCTGTATAATGTGTTTTATTTTTACGGGAATTTCACGTTTCCAATGTAAACTAAGTAAGCCGTCGCAAAAAAAAAAAAGAATTGTCGTCTATGCCACTACTTACGTAAAAAAAATTTTGGGAAGTAATTTTACAGTTTCTTAACGCACAAAAATTTATGGTATATCTTGTGATATTACTAATTATCTGGTAGGCCTTCCCTGTTACGTAAATCAACAGAATGTTCTGTTTGTTGCAGTTATGTTTATTGCGGGAACAGTCAAAATATTGCTGAAGCTGTTCTTTAGACGCGACTATCTGTTATGTGGGATGAAGAGAATACTTTGCTGTAGAAACTGTATTTATAGTTGCAGATACAATCACAGATAATACCACAAAATACAGTTCTGTTGCTATTAATACCTAAGAGAACTATATTTAGATGGTACTACAGTCCATTCACGTTTACTTCCAACATTTCTTGCGCCATGCTGAAGTTATACTTTCAGGCTATTCCTCCGCCTCATGCAAACAAAGCTTAACTAAGTCTATAAGGTGACACCAAGGGAAGAACCCACCGTATTTGTGCACTCTTAATTTTAATAATAATTTGCATGATAACTATTTCTTACTAAGCATTGCCAACNTCACAGCTCTATATATGCATTCTCCCATCGCTCGGAAAAACCATCAGATTTTTCTAAGTCCGAGAGAAAATTAATATTTTTTTTATGATTTAGGTTCTCGAGCTCAGGTCCATACAGCGTACTTCGCCTTTGAAGATTGCATAAATCTCCGTTATCAGGTCCATATTAGCACGTAAAAGGAGAGTGTGTGAGAGAGTCGCCCCCAGAAGCGACCGACGCCGTTACACAAACTGTTGCGGCGATAGCTGCTTCGGTAATGGACCATCTGTCTCTCCGCACACAAACACAGATGACGGGGCTCCATCATTTGGCCAGTGTGGGTTTACGTAGTACTTCGGAGGCCCATATGACTTTAGCAACTTCATGTACTCTAGCTTCTTCGACATAGAGATTACAAAGACTGCGGGCGCGATTCTCAACAAGTATTTCACTTCGTTAGTTTCCAACGTTAGTCCTTAAGCCGTACGTGTAAAAGCACTTTCAAGTGAGAACATAGAAATGTGACTATAAGTAACGCACAACTGATGTCACCAACCAAGTGTAATATTTTAGGAAGTTGACATGTGTAACACACAGAGTAGTTCTCAGTTCACGATTTTTAAAGTCGTTTTTAAGTATTGTATGTTTACCTATTATTCGCAACAAAACGCTTCACAAGTTAAATAATACAAAGGAAACGCTATAAACATACTCATTACTTTAATGTATAAAATTCATGTGTGAGGGATGTCCAAATTAATGTTTACAATTTTTGAATGGGAATAACATATAAACTATTAAAGACAATCTGGTGGCGCTGCTTGTATATGACGCTATAAGGACAACTCTGGGCGTCTTCTAATGTTAATAGCAGTTACAAATGTTCAAAATGTCCGCCGTCAGCAGCAAGGCATAGTCTGCGACGCTTGGACAGAACGACAAGTAGTAGCAACGGTTTCCATGAGAATGGATTCATAGGTTACCATAGTGGCATCTCTCATGGCATACAGTGTCCTTGACTTTGTGTAATTCAGAGTTCCCCGCAGATAAAAATTTAAAGGAGCTAAATCGGGAAAACTGGGTGGATGCTCAAAACTCCCTTATCGTCCTATCCACATCCCAGCAAATGATTCATCCAGGAGTGACCGTAAGTCGCGATGGTAATGATGCGATGCATCGTCATACTGGAATAAAACAATCGTCATCTGGGTAGAGTTGGTGAACAGCTGGAACAATGTTTTCCTGCAATATTGTACGGTAACTGTCACCTGTCACCATTCCATCAAAGAAGAACGGCCCCACAAGTCCTCTGGCAGACACAGTTAACCCGAGAAGATCAACTGCTTGCTCTACCACACCGTGGGGATTTTCATCGGGCCAGTACACACAATTCTGACGGTTGACAGTTCCATTTAATTTAAAGGTTGCCTCACCGGACCGAACCATCGCGTCAGTAAAATGTTCGCTGTCGTCGCGCACGTTTACAAATTCGACATGGCTATCTTGGCGGCCTTCATTCAAAGCGTGAAGAAACGTTGGAATAAGTTTGTTTTTTAGTAGCCGGACACGCAAGTACTCTGTATAATGTGTTTTATTTTTACGGGAATTTCACGTTTCCAATGTAAACTAAGTAAGCCGTCGCAAAAAAAAAGAATTGTCGTCTATGCCACTACTTACGTAAAAAAAAATTTTGGGAAGTAATTTTACAGTTTCTTAACGCACAAAAATTTATGGTAAATCTTACGATATTACTAATTATCTGGTAGGACTTCCATGTTACGTAAATCAACAGAATGTTCTGTTTGTTGCAGTTATGTTTGTTGCGGGAACAGTCAAAATATTGCTGAAGCTGTTCTTTAGACGCGACTATCTGTTCTGTGGGATGAAGAGAATACTTTACTGTAGAAACTGTATTTATAGTTGCAGATACAATCACAGATAATACCACAAAATACAGTTCTGTTGCTATTAATACCTAAGAGAACTATATTTATATGGTACTACAGTCCATTCACGTTTACTTCCAACATTTATTGCGCCATGCTGAAGTTCTACTTTCAGGCTATTCCTTCCCCTCGTGCAAACAAAGCTTAACTAAGATGACACCAAAGGAACAACCCACCGTATTTGTGCACTCTTAATTTTAATAATAATTTGCATGAGAACTATTTCTTACTAAGCATTGCCAACNCAACCCACCGTATTTGTGCACTCTTAATTTTAATAATAATTTGCATGAGAACTATTTCTTACTAAGCATTGCCAACACACTTTTTCTCTCTGTTTTAATTAATATTAAATATAAATGAAACATTATAGTTAATAAGTGAAGTATAAGTAAAAGACTTCAATTTAATATAAAATAAGAAACTTTCATGTTAAAAGTATAAACCACTTGCGAAGCATGACATGTTTGTAAAGCAACCAAACATAAACATAGTATGATTTTTTAAGATTTGATTTAAAAAATGTGAGAATAGTGAGAATAGACTAAACAACTAATCTTAATGTTGCACCTACGTTAACAGTCTAGATGGGTTACGGGTACGGAAATTCATTTCCCACTACCGTATCTTTGGGACCGCGGTGGCTGAGTGGTTAGCCTTCTCGCTTCCCACCAAGGCAAACCGGGTTCAATCTCCGACCGGGTAACTTCCGTATTTTTGCATGTGGGAATCGTGCTGGACGATGCCGCTGACCGGCGGGTTTTCTCGGGGATATCCCGTTTGCCCCACTCTTCCATTCCAGCACTGCTCCACACTCACCTCAATCACCCTCATCGGCTTCCAAGACCTCGCTGTTAAGAGCCACCCAAATATCTTCAGTCTTTACTCGCGCTGCACCTACATTAACAGTGTAGATGGGTTATATAGGCACGGATATTTGTTTCCCACCGCCGTATTTTTCTTCTCGGTGTGAAAACGTGAGGCGTTGCCGAGCAGCTGACCTTTGAAGAGAGGGTTTGGCAGCCGGAAAAAGAAGGCTCGCGGTAGAGAAGGGACGGCGGCGTCTTCCTTTGTTCGCGAGTCGGTCGGTGTTCGCTTTGCCTGCTGGGTTGGGCAGATGATTGCGGGCCGTGCCGTACTTGCGTGACTGCGCCTGCGCGTGACGTCATCGTCCGCGCGAGGTGCGAAATGTCGACCGTGGCGGCGGCTTCCAGGCATAGACCGATCTCGCTGGCTGCGCACAACCAATCTCCGAGCCCCAGCGTTGAACTGTTTTTCTTGCTAATACGGCTAGCAAAATCGGTGTGGATTCGATTTGAGGTTAAAACACTGCTTAGAAAACAAGTGCTTTGTGATGTTTCCATACTTCTTCTAACCAATTTTTAATGTCAGTTTGATGAAATTAAAGTTGGTAAAAGCATTTTATTAATATACAGCTTGTCATTTAAAAATTAAGACATAAACAAACACGTTCATCATTGTTGACCATGTGACTGACATTTGTGTTATTTTGAGGTAGATCAATGTAGGATGCATGTGCAGGAGACGAATAAGCGGTCTACCTCATCTTAAGTCTATTGATCGAGGCCCGCCTCGCCCGCACAGGAAACTTTGCCCATCTTTGCTTGCCGGCCGTGCCAGGTACTGTATTTACCATTTTGTGTAAACCTCGTCCCGTGCACCGAACGTCCTCAAACACCTTGCTGTACAGGCGCAGCGGGAAGAATTGATCATACGCTCAAGATAAAAGTATGTTCGCAGTTCCTTCACACTTTTTGAATCGAACCTTTCAAAAATAACCCGATGTAGGTATGGCGTGTTTGGTTGTTTTCTAAATATGTCATGTATCACAAAAGTGTTATACTTTTGTTAACATGAACGTTTCTTGTTTTTGGTTAAATTGAACTTTTACTTATTTTTTATCTATAAATGTCAGTATTTCGTTAATAATTAGAATGTAAAAAACCAGGGAGAAAAAAGGTGTGTTGGTAATGCCTAGTAAGAAATAGTTCTCATGCAAAACATAATTACAGTGAGTGCGCACAAGTACGGTGCATTGTCCTGTGGTGTAATTTTCTATTCGTGTTTAAACTTTTGTTTGCATGAGGCGAAGTAATAGCCTTAAAGTAGAACTTTGACAGGGCTTCAGAAAAGTTTCAGTAACCGTGAATGGACTATATATGCTGTTCACAGTAAATTGAGCACTTTTTAAAACCTTGCGTATTCTTCCGACTTATGTAAAATTAACATTGCCATGGGCCTGGTCACCTTTATTCATGCTTCGGTCAAGTGAAACTGTGGAACTACTATAAAACAAAATATTTTTTTGTATTTGTTCATTCTTCCACTTACATACTTTGAAAAAAAGAAAGCAAAAGGTACCTATCATTTCATAATTCACAAATGTTCAAATGTTTACGTAACACTTTTAATTCGACGTTAGGACACGGCACTACTTTACCTCCGTCGTTACCAACTTTACTGGGCGTATTTCAATCAGTGCGCAAGTTAAATCATGTACACGTATAGGCAGTGACATTTTTCATAGGTTACTTTCAAAAGTGATCAATTAACTGTGAACAGCCTTTAGCTGTTATATTACGAGTTAACAACTATTTGCTACTTTCGCTAAAAAGTAGACTTTTCGGTTTGTTCCTATTTATTTTGCAGCGTATTTCCTGTTAATGTTGCAATATAATAAAGGAAATACGCTGGTNCTTTTCGGTTTGTTCCTATTTATTTTGCAGCGTATTTCCTGTTAATGTTGCAATATAATAAAGGAAATACGCTGGTATTTGTCTAAGAGACAGATTCAGTATCTGTGTGTGTCAAGGGGATATATTATTGCCATATGGACGCAATATTTCATTGCAAAATAACAAAACATGCGAGCACTCGTGAAGGGTGTGTACATATAAAACCATTGCGTTGGACACCATAAAATATGTATACACTGATGATATGATGTGAGTATATACGTATTGCTGCGTGTATGTATATTCGCATATGATAGTATATACATATACTATTAAGGAGGATTAAAGTGTAGGTACCAATGCGTGAAATGTGAAGGATACAGATATTTTTCCACGTGCGAGGAGAAAGAAAGTGTGTTGCGAGTAGGCAAGAGGTAGAGAGGGAACATAAATACGGCAAAACACATACAGTACAATTTCTTACCGTACGAAAGTACAAAACCATCTCCGTGATTTGCTGAAAGAAATCAGAACACACACACACACACACACACACACACACACACACACATATATATATATATATATATACAGACTATAAAATAAGACAAAATTACTTTTCCATAATATTTACTGTTTACTGAAAAAAAAAAATTGTAAAATTGCCCATTAATTTATTATTACATTCTCATTTAATTATATATTCAAATAATTTATGAGGGACATTTATTATCTTTAATAGTTGTATGTTGGCGGATTTTATCAACAAAATCTCATAAATAGGCGACGGCCAACGTTCATATAAAAAAAACTGAAAAAAAAAAATCCCAAATTTTTGTTTCCAGCTTAGCTCAGTTCTGATGTTAGCATGGAACTAATGAATGGACTCCTGGGCCCGACTAATTATCAATATAATGAATACATTTTATATTTTAGTTTAAAATATATAGTTAATTGCACGAAATCAAGATTATACACGCAAATATGCGGCAGATGGTTAAACTGGGTAAGTGTTATCATGAAGACGCCGTCATTGCCATAGTCTGGTGAAAATTTCCGTCGCTCTCCAAAATTAATCTGTCAATTTTAATTAAAATATGGCGTTTGGGGAACTCTTTGGTTCACATCACCGCAAACAAACACTTAATTAATAAAGTTTGGGATACTGAAACTATATTATGATGAATCGGCCGTATGAAATTTTAATTCTGCGTCGCCCTAAACTTAGTCTGAGCCGAATATGACAAAGACATCAAAGTTTCTCATTTACAACAAGAAGGAACCGCAATTCCTTGCTCAAGTCACAGGTAACTGAGCATAATGACATAACATACTAAGACAACAAAATTCGAAATTGCCGCCTAAGAACATATATGAAAAGTACTACTCCTTGGGGAGATACAAGGAGACCACTGCACTGCAAGAAAAAACACAATAAATACGTTTTTATNTGAAAAGTACTACTCCTTGGGGAGATACAAGGAGACCACTGCACTGCAAGAAAAAACACAATAAATACGTTTTTATACACTTGAATAGTTGAATAAACATAATTAAACTGCAATCAATGCAAATTAAATTACTTGAATAAAAATATAAACATGTAGGATACTCAACCTAAGGGGAAATTATATATAAACGAAAGGTTAGAATCAAAACAGAAGCAAACAAAACATTAATACTTACATCAAAATAATAAATACACACTATTTCTGAAATATGACTACACTAAAGTTTGTGAAAAACGCAACATCAAGAAGGATAGCTACATGTGATTAAAATAACTTTATACCACATATAAGGTACACGACAATACGCAATTGATTAGGATTACAGAACTGTACACGATCCTTGAGAATTCAGTATGGTGTGAAGCCCAAACGTACTGCAATCAGAGCTCCTAAACGTCGTGACATGGAATAAAAGAGAACCTGGATATGTTCCTGCGGAATCTCCCTCCACATGGTTTGTATGCGAGTCCACAAAGCATGAACAGTGGTTGGTGGAGGACCATGACGAACAAGTCGCTGACGAACCATATCCCAGACATGGTCGATGGGCGATATGTCAGGCGAACGTGCAGGCCAGGGAAGCAGTGGTACCCGTCGTTCATTGAAGAAGGCTTGCNACAAAACCATCTCCGTGATTTGCTGAAAGAAATCAGAACACACACACACACACACACACACACACACACACACACACACATATATATATATATATATACACAGACTATAAAATAAGACAAAATTACTTTTCCATAATATTTACTGTTTACTGAAAAAAAAAATTGTAAAATTCCCCATTAATTTATTATTACATTCTCATTTAATTATATATTGAAATAATTTATGAGGGACATTTATCATCTTTAATAGTTGTATGTTGGCGGATTTTATCAACAAAATCTCATAAATAGGCGACGGCCAACGTTCATATAAAAAAAACTGAAGAAAAAAAAATCCCAAATTTTTGTTTCCAGCTTAGCTCAGTTCTGATGTTAGCATGGAACTAATGAATGGACTCCTGGGCCCGACTAATTATCAATATAATGAATACATTTTATATTTTAGTTTAAAATATATAGTTAATTGCACGAAATCAAGATTATACACGCAAATATGCGGCAGATGGTTAAACTGGGTAAGTGTTATCATGAAGACGCCGTCATTGCCATAGTCTGGTGAAAATTTCCGTCGCTCTCCAAAATTAATCTGTCAATTTTAATTAAAATATGGCGTTTGGGGAACTCTTTGGTTCACANTTCGTCGCTCTCCAAATTTAATCTGTCAATTTTAATTAAAATATGGCGTTTGGGGAACTCTTTGGTTCACATCCCCGCAAACAAACACTTAATTAATAAAGTTTGGGGTACTGAAACTATATTATGATGAATCGGCCGTATGAAATTTTAATTCTGCGTCGCCCTAAACTTAGTCTGAGCCGAATATGACAAAGACATCAAAGTTTCTCTTTTACAACAAGAAGGAACCGCAATTCCTTGCTCAAGTCACAGGTAACTGAGCATAATGACATAACATACTAAGACAACAAAATTCGAAATTGCCGCCTAAGAACATATAAGAAAAGTACTACTCCTTGGGGAGATACAAGGAGACCACTGCACTGCAAGAAAAAACACAATAAATACGTTTTTATACACTTGAATAGTTGAATAAACATAATTAAACTGCAATCAATGCAAATTAAATTACTTGAATAAAAATATAAACATGTAGGATACTCAACCTAAGGGGAAATTATATATAAACGAAAGGTTAGAATCAAAACAGAAGCAAACAAAACATTAATACTTACATCAAAATAATAAATACACACTATTTCTGAAATATGACTACACTAAAGTTTGTGAAAAACGCAACATCAAGAAGGATAGCTACATGTGATTAAAATAACTTTATACCACATATAAGGTACACGACAATACGCAATTGATTAGGATTACAGAACTGTACACGATCCTTGAGAATTCAGTATGGTGTGAAGCCCAAACGTACTGCAATCAGAGCTCCTAAACGTCGTGACATGGAATAAAAGAGAACCTGGATATGTTCCTGCGGAATCTCCCTCCACATGGTTTGTATGCGAGTCCACAAAGCATGAACAGTGGTTGGTGGAGGACCATGACGAACAAGTCGCTGACGAACCATATCCCAGACATGGTCGATGGGCGATATGTCAGGCGAACGTGCAGGCCAGGGAAGCAGTGGTACCCGTCGTTCATTGAAGAAGGCTTGCACATTCATCGCCACATGTGGCCGCGCATTGCCCTGCTAAAATATGGCATGTGTAGTTGCCTGAAGGAGGGGCAGTACCTTGGGCTCTATAACCTCCCTGATGTAGTAGTTGCTGTTCAGATTGCCGTCCATACGTAGGAGTCGAGATCGCATATTGTACCCAATGACGCCCCAAACCATAACACTTGGTGTTTGTCCGCTATGCCGCTCCACAATGCAGGCTGCCAGATTGCGGTCACCTCGGTAGCGTCTAACACGTATGCGGTCATCACTGTAGGACAAGTTGTTGCGGGACTCGTCCGAAAACACTACAATTTGCCACTCAGCACGCCAGCGACGGCGTTCATGGGCCCATTGCAGTCTGAGGCGTTTGTGGTTTCTGGACAATGGAAGCCGACGCCATGGCATGCGTACCACCAGTCCAGCCCGCAGCAGACAGCGTCGAACCGTCGACGCAGACAGGTCCACACCCGTTGCAGTGCTCTAGTGTCAAGCCAACACTGTGGACGAGGCTGTACGGTCCGTTACGGCCATTCGAACCAGATAGCGGTCATCCGGTGCTGTGGTCACGTTGCGTGGTCATGTACCCGCTCTTCGCTGCGTACGACCCTCTTCTATCCACTGGTGCCACACACGCATCACCGTAGTAGCAGTATGCCCTGTATGAGCCGAAATGTCACGGTATGACAGTGTATTACAAGGGACTGCAGACATTGTCTAGCAAAGAACTCGCTGTTGCATCCCTGGCTCGATAAGTCTCACATTTCTCACAGAAAAACCACTGGGTGGTTCTGTTAAGGCATATCAATACATCTGCGGTGTCTCTTGATAAGATTAACACAAAGTCAGTACGAAGCAACAATGTGGCATTTTAGTAGTCATAGTACTGCATATGTAAATTCAGTTGCAGACAGCTGAAGTACTTAAACGGACAACACCAAGCTAACAAAAAACAAACTGCAAACTGTAAAAATATCGCAAATATGTACATTTTGATACAATTTTTTTAATTGCGTATAATATTCTGACATAAATGATTCGAAATAAATTAAAATGCTGCCAAGGTTTTTTTTAATGTATCATTATCATTTTTGAAAAATCAATATGATATGTAGTTACTTTATAGGCTCGGATGTGGCTTTCATCAGGAGGACAGAGTTGATCTTGGTAAATTACTCGTTTACGGAACTGCCATTACGGTGAAGTTACACACCTGAGTTGCTTTGATAGTCACAGCTTGCTTGCGAATAGTAAATGAGGCTACACCGCATTGCTTTCCACAGATTATACAAAGTCTGTATGACTACGTCTGGAAAGTATTTAGCCCTATTGGACAATTACCAGCCACCACATACCTTTTCTGAATTTATGCGTAACTTTTCAAATAAATTGTCTGTGCAGATGTTGTCTGCAAGAATCAGCTACACATGGTGAAATTTGATCTTAATATTCGTCAGGAAAGACTGCAAATATGTCAAAGAACTTTGAACAACAGTTCTATGAGCATCTGATATTTGCCATTATTTTGAGTCCTCCTTATGATTGGAACTAATTTTAAAATATGCGGGAGGTTCTGGGTTAGAATTCCAGGAAAGGCATGGGTGTTAGTTTAGGTTAGGTTATAAGTATAGTTTGTAAGCCGTCCCCTGATAAGCCTTCAGGCATAAAACGGGGGGAATTTATTAAGCCCTTTACAATAACAATTACAATTTTAAATATATTGAAGATCTAAAATGTTTTTTTATTAGTGTATCTTCCACTACACTCACACTCAAATTCATAACATCAATGCGGAATTAAAACGGCGTAAACAACAACATACACACTCTGTTTCATATATCTTCTTTTCCTTTTCTACGAACTGTTCGCCTGCACCAAAAAAAACATTACAAAAAGCTTTATTAANTCCTTTTCTACGAACTGTTCGCCTGCACCAAAAAAAACATTACAAAAAGCTTTATTAAAGAACAGCTACTGCTGATTTACGGCAAATAAAAAATAAATCATTAAATGACAGGTGCAGACAAGTAAAACTGGTAGAAATTACTTTTGCACAGATGCTGTAGCTTCGGAATATACTTCCGTTCTGGAATAGAAAAATTCTAGTTGACATAGAAGTATTGCAACGTGGCACNTGCTGTAGCTTCGGAATATACTTCCGTTCTGGAATAGAAAAATTCTAGTTGACATAGAAGTATTGCAACGTGGCACGCGCACAGTTATAGCCGGCTTTAAGTTACCACTGCTATAACTTACCACTCGACTAGCTCAAGACGGAGTAACACGAGATTCCGTAAAATGGACGCCAATTAAATATTAAATAAAGTCAAGTTCCAGTGTATTTGTTCTATACTTTTATTTATCAGTCAAGTGACACAGTTCACATACGAAGTTCAGGCATGCAGAGTACGAACCATTCACAGATAGCCAGACAAGTGCAGAACAGCGCCACAGTCGTTAACGAATCATTCATGGCATAAAAACTTGCCCGAAGAAAATTAAATCCAGCGACCTCCAACATCGGCGGAGAAATAATCTAGCAAGGTCTACAGTAGTTTGCCGGTGTGGGGATTAGCTCTAAACCCGAGCACTAGTTGACTACAGCCTCGGTTCAACTGACTTAAGACAACTGCTCGGTAACAACTGACTTGAATGGCGACAGGCACACGTGTACTTGTGCTGCCTGTCACCCCCCCCCCTTCTTCACAGAAAAGGGCCTGCACACTCTCCACACGTTATCGAAACTGCGTCGTACAAAACTTGTTGAGCAAAACTGTCGACGCAGTCTGAAAAAAGCTAATCTAATGCTGACGCTTAACAAAAACTCCAACTTTCGAAACGGCAACCGTATGCCTGATAAACGTAAAACAATAAACGTATGCCCGATAAACAAACTATCACGGTAAAACGAACCACCACAGCTTTTAATTTTGAACCCGATAAAAATATTACGAAGCTTAGCAAAGCTAAAGAAAAATGAAACACGTGTCCCGAAATGTAATAACTTGTGTCGTTACAGTATGTAATAACTTTGTATGTTAAATTTTTACGATTACTCTAATATTAAATCTTTAGGTTTGCTCTTTCTTTGTTCCACAGAAATTCAAATATCTATCAATTTTCATTCTCATTATATTTCATTCTAGCATAGTTAGGAACCTGGAAAAATCTTTGATTCGGAAAAACAGTACTAGGATATTTTCCTCGGTATTAACTTACTAGCTTTTGCCTTTTTCTCACAAGTAACAAAGCCCCCAGCTAGACTTATTTTGGGTTTGCCGGACACTTTGGTTAAAAATGGAATTTTCAAAGGGTATTATCCTATCCTTCTGTTCTACCTTCATACACCCTTGAGCATGGTTGAGTTAACGATCCTGCTTTAACTCATATATGTAACCAAACTGGCATAGTGGCAACTCAAGTGTAAAACAAAATATTGAATACATATTCATAACATACTGTTTTTATGATAATTAATTTATAAATCAAATACTCAACGCTAAAAAAAAGTGAGTGAATCGTATAATTAAACAAAAATTTATCTTATTTCACTGCAGCATGCAGTAAATTTTCTTGACGTCTTTTTCTCTATAAAACTGTCACAGATTTGGCACAAGAGCTAAAGTGCGACAGATAAAATACTCTGAACTTTTTAAGATAGTCGAATTTTCCAAAACACTTTTGGACTATGTAAACTTCCCGGCAAGCACTGCAAGTCGCTGTTATCTGAATGCGTCGGTGACGAGTGGTCTCGGCTGACGGTTAATTACAAGATGTGCTTGTATTTTCCTAGAAGAACTGCTTCTGGTTGTTTACCTGGATGACGCATCAGACACCGGAACACTAGTTCACAGCTGTCACAGCATGTTAAGTGTTCTTACCTATCTCACGAGGCCGGAAGTATGTCACAATCTAGCCATGTTTAGAACTGATCGTCACAGACACACACACACACACATCGCTGGTACCGATCCCTTCCCAACTCCCATTTATACCAGATTCAAATAGTTACTTGTGATCATTGAAATAAATAAAACGTTATTTTTCGGGAGAATCACTTTATTGAGGTCTCATCTTTAAAACAGCAAGCATNGATCATTGAAATAAATAAAACGTTATTTTTCGGGAGAATCACTTTATTGAGGTCTCATCTTTAAAACAGCAAGCATTATGTAAATATTTTCCACAACAAATGAATTATTTCATGGTTCTTGCGATGTTGCATAATATCATACTAACTACTTTTCAAATACATTGATATTTTTAATTTAAATTTAAAAAATTTTTTTAAAAAAATTTAAAAATATGTAAATTTTATGTTAAGCTTTTGAAATAANGATCATTGAAATAAATAAAACGTTATTTTTCGGGAGAATCACTTTATTGAGGTCTCATCTTTAAAACAGCAAGCATGATGTAAATATTTTCCACAACAAATGAACTATTTCATGGTTCTTGCGATGTTGCATAATATCATACTAACTACTTTTCAAATACATTGATATTTTTAATCTAAATTTAAAAAAAAATTTAAAAAAAATTTAAAAATATGTAAATTTTATGTTAAGCTTTTGATATAAATATTATGTCATGACTCTGATTATGGAGTACCCGGTTACTAAAAGATTGAGTTATTTTTAATTTGAAAACAAAGGTCCCGCCCTCCTACCCTTTATTTTTAAATTGGGCTATTTACATAATGAAAATATCACTTCACAGACGGCCTGAATAATAGTGCACAACGGGTNTTTATTTTTAAATTGGGCTATTTACATAATGAAAATATCACTTCACAGACGGCCTGAATAATAGTGCACAACGGGTTCCAAAACCTTTAAAATGGAAAACAATGTTCCTTCATTGCAAATTATTAATACAAATTTTCACTTTCCTTTAGATGAGACTTGCCCAGCAGCCACACAACACGTTAGGGAACCTCAACAGGGGCCCTATTTTCTCACTCGAGTTTGCTTAATGACACTAAACGTGATCGTCTTTATCATAAAGAGCGCCATAGCGATGGTTACTAGTTACCGTCTTTATGTGGTATTCTGTANGTAAACGTGATCGTCTTTATCATAAAGAGCGCCATAGCGATGGTTACTAGTTACCGTCTTTATGTGGTATTCTGTAAGCCATATCTTTATTGATATCTTTATGGAAAGATGTACGTTTGGCAACGCAGCGGACTGTGTTCTGAAATCAACGATCTGCTTGTTAAATTATATTTTTTCCGTTATTACAGAATGCATTGTGTCATTAATAGTGTTATTATAGTGAAAGTTTAATTATAAGTGGAATTTATTTCCTAATAAATTTTCGAATAATACTTCTAAAATAAAATTACTTCTCTCTATGGATACAAGATTTCAGGTGATATTAGTTAATTTTGATCATCACGAGATAGCAGCACTGACCCATCCGTTACCTCGTAGTTACGTTAAAACAAGAGTATCAGAAGCGAAATATAAAATTTTCTCCTTAAATGTATTTCTGACACCGTTTACTTGTGCAAAAATATTACAGAATATAATATTTCTCATGTTTAGAGCATTTTTAAGCGTTTTATTATCTGTAAGACATATCTGTAGAATCAACCTCAATACGTCGGCCATCTTCGTTCCACTTTCGTTCATAAAGACACCTTGTTCATCGGTCTTTATATAAAGACAGTCACAATGCATTCGAAAGACCATTATGGAGACACATTGAGTTACAGAATATCATTTCGCCTCGTAAAGATAGTTAAAAATAACTGTCTTTATTTAAAGACAGTAAAAAGTCAGATAATAGGTACCTGGAAAACAGCACATAGGAAATGAATACGAAAACGCACGTGCTCGTGGCCCGCTATAGACAAATACATATTTGAAATGAATAAATATTTACAAAAAAGTTAGCGACATCATAGCAGGGGGCGAAAAACACATACAAATTCAATTACCTTTATGCGATAAAATAGCAGACTAGGCCATACTACGATGTATACAAGAAAACTTCACGCTATACTTGTCACAGTCGTAAAGAAGAAAAAACAATGTGTTTCATTGTCTTAATAGTTACCTGTATCTCGATAATTGCACATTCGATAGGTCGCTGTGTAACGGGGCCCAACACTACCTAATATTACTGCTAATACTAAAACTAAAAACTAATATTGCAAATTAAATACAATTATTTTAACGCGTGATTAAAAACTAAACGAGAAATACAAACTTTACAGTGAGGAGGCTTGACCGTGAGTAATCTTGATACCCTCACTACACTTGGTTCAGAATTAAGTGAACACATTCGCAAACCCAGCTTGTTTTCTTCTTTCAGCCCTCCGCATGTCAAAATTAATGTTGCAGTGAATCTAGCAAAACTNTTCGCAAACCCAGCTTGTTTTCTTCTTTCAGCCCTCCGCATGTCAAAATTAATGTTGCAGTGAATCTAGCAAAACTGGTGTAAACGTGGCTGTGTTGTTATTAAAATAAGTCATGTTTTGATATGTATAAACACAAAACTATATTTATTTTAGAGGCCGCCAATTTAACAATAATATTTTTGNTTCGCAAACCCAGCTTGTTTTCTTCTTTCAGCCCTCCGCATGTCAAAATTAATGTTGCAGTGAATCTAGCAAAACTAGTGTAAACGTGGCTGTGTTGTTATTAAAAAAGTCATGTTTTGATATGTATAAACACAAAACTATATTTATTTTAGAGGCCGCCAATTTAACAATAATATTTTTGNTAAGTCATGTTTTGATATGTATAAACACAAAACTATATTTATTTTAGAGGCCGCCAATTTAACAATAATATTTTTGAGAAGGCAGTAATAAGAACCATTGTTACTGATTTGCTGCCGACGTTAAGTGTAATTAGACTATTCCAATCAGTGCTTAAGTTAAAATGTTCAATCAAGAGAACATATTTCATTTTTTTTTTAAATTGAAATTTCGAAAGCATTCAGTTGAACGAGATCCAACTACAGCCACTCCTTATTTTATATCTTCTCGTGGTTATGACAGATATTATCAATAATGCGTTAATTTAAAANTCCAACTACAGCCACTCCTTATTTTATATCTTCTCGTGGTTATGACAGATATTATCAATAATGCGTTAATTTAAAAGGTCGCCCATTTATTTTCGTGAGAAATAAGGCTGCACTTTGTCAAGCGTAGATTTTTATAAGTAGCGCCGTGGAAATTAATCAATTAAATACGTTTAGCTAGAAACCTGTTTCAGGGCAATTGCCAATAGTATGCACTGTAGTTAGTGGCGCCATCTGGCTGTCGGTATTTTGCGTGTCCGAGGCTAATGTTAATTCTACTCAGGTTAAGAACAAAGGCATAGGAAAAATTTCGGCCGCAAGGTGCGCTGGTGTTCCAAAGAGGTTACTTTTTAGCTAACGGTTGTGTAAAAGTTCGTGTTTTGCTCCAGTTGTGATATATATTTGCCCCAGCCAAAATTTTAAGCATTAACTTTATGCACACCCTCCAATTGTGTTTACAAGAGCAAACAGTAAAAATACAACTGTGTTTGGCATTGAGCGTTCGTAAGCAAGCTTACTACAATGGTAGAACGTTACAAATTTAAGAAAATGGATATTTTTAACCATTCCCCTATTATATTTTTCGATTCAGCTGTAATATTCAAATAAAGTAATTGTATAAGACTACGTATTGCTAAATCCAATTTACGATAGAATATAAACCAATACGTGAATATATTTCGTTATATTTCCACTTTAGTGCGAAGAACAAAGTGTATTCTTTACGTANGAATATAAACCAATACGTGAATATATTTCGTTATATTTCCACTTTAGTGCGAAGAACAAAGTGTATTCTTTACGTAAAGCATAGTGGAAATGTACACTCTGCAAGAAAACAGGACACTTGGCTGTATGGAAACAGTGCGAAGTAATCCAGAAGCACATTGATGCACAAAAAAAAGGATGGGACCTAAACCCACCAAACAAACACGAGACACTAGGCAGGAAATCCGGGAAAACACGCGAGCAAACATTCGGTCAAAGGCTGAACTCCAACTCCTTCAAACACAGAAAAGGCAGACTGAACAGGGAAACACTCACAGCGAACAAGTACCCACACAACAGCAAAAGGAAAAATCACAACAATACAGGAGAAGGGACAACAACACAACATAAAATACGGCCATATTAGTATAAATGCACGAACTAGCCGCTTTCCTGTGAGAAGCCCACTTCATAACCTTAATGGATTACTTTAGGCCCATAATCACACAGGTGAAAGCCATGACAACAGTACAGGAAAAGCAGATGCTGCTTCTCACAGCACTCGCCACTTTACCGCATTAAATAAACCAATAATTTAGGACAACACTAACCTAAACTCAACATTGAAATAAAATAAACTATAATAAACATAAAAAATAAAATAATCCATAATAAACCGCTCCAAACCGTAGTAAAACGTAAATTCTTAACACATTACCCACACCGTTTCGTCTCAGAATTCTCTGATCAGTCCGGGACGAAATTTAACACGTTTAATAAAACTAGATGGCTCTAGATTTATCCTATTATAATTATTATTATTATCATTATTATTATTATTACCACCCCGATTTACTTTTCTAGTTTTAGGACTATATTATTTAATCCCTGTATTTATATTTAATATGATTTTGTAGCCAGCCTGCAACGAAATTTTTGAGATAATGTGCGTGTTTATCAGTGTAAATGGATGAATAAATGAATAAAAAACAAAATTAAAATAAAATTAAAATTAAAAACCCAATAAAAATGAAAAAATCTTGTGAATGGAAAGAATGAATGAATGCATACGCACATTGTTATATACCCATGTTTCAGGCTGCACACCCACATAATTCTGGGGCCTTGGTTGAGCCTCACTGTCTCTGGTAGTGCGCGGGTGTGCTGGCCTGGCTCGTGGCTTCCCTGGAGCCGCCCTGCCTTTCTTCGGGGGGTTCGCTTGGGGTGGGGCCGCGGCTGGGGCTTCTGCTTCTGCTTCAGTGCCTGCCATATACTGCCAAGAGGTACTGAATCCGACGTTCTCATATTGGTTACCAACTTAGGTTTCATTCCACAGCACCAGATATCCACCTACATCCTAGGGAGGCCCGGAGAAATCCTAGCAAGTAACATAAAGCCTCTGGTCGAATCCTGGCTGCAGTAATAGGCCTCTGGCGTGAGGTTAAAACCTAAGTAAGCTTACCAACAGGACCTCTGGCGAGGGTAACACCCGCAGGTCCGCTCACTCTACTCCTCCTCCCAAGGGGGGCCTGAGGGGTGATACCTTACCAGGCTTTTTTAAGGAGGGGGAAAAACCTGCAGCTGGGTGCGGCTTGGGAGCAGGTATGTGAAGAGCTGCATTCTCCAGACTGGATACCAAAAACCTTGCTGCTCACGATGCCAGAAATGGTGTCTGAAGGGTCGGGTGGAGGTTCCAGTGGCTACAACCTCCTTCTACTTCGCAGCCGCAGCATTTATACTGTGGATGTGGGGAGGTAGAGGAGGGGATCCCCGATGGCCAAGCACCGCACTACTCAATATCACCCACGAAGTCATACTACCATGTTCATTCATTTCACCCTGTTCATCAAAAATGCAATGGTAAGTGCAGAGGCCTTTCAGGCCTAAGCACTTTGACCTGCGAATATCCAAGTGATAGAAATTTCTTAGGGGAGCAGGCCCCCCTAATATATTAGCGATTAGCGATGGCTCTAGCTACGAGCCGAGCTGCTGTGGGATGAACATCGTGCTCGTGGCTGCTCTCTCACCGGGATCTGCCCGCCCCTTGGGACCAGTGAGGGCGAGGACTTCTGCGAGTGCGGCGGGACTGCAGCAGCTCGGGTGCGGCGACTATTCCGCAANTCCAACTACAGCCACTCCTTATTTTATATCTTCTCGTGGTTATGACAGATATTATCAATAATGCGTTAATTTAAAATGTCGCCCATTTATTTTCGTGAGAAATAAGGCTGCACTTTGTCAAGCGTAGATTTTTATAAGTAGCGCCGTGGAAATTAATCAATTAAATACGTTTAGCTAGAAACATGTTTCAAGGCAATTGCCAATAGTATGCACTGTAGTTAGTGGCGCCATCTGGCTGTCGGTATTTTGCGTGTCCGAGGCTAATGTTAATTCTACTCAGGTTAAGAACAAAGGCATAGGAAAAATTTCGGCCGCAAGGTGCGCTGGTGTTCCAAAGAGGTTACTTTTTAGCTAACGGTTGTGTAAAAGTTCGTGTTTTGCTCCAGTTGTGATATATATTTGCCCCAGCCAAAATTTTAAGCATTAACTTTATGCACACCCTCCAATTGTGTTTACAAGAGCAAACAGTAAAAATACAACTGTGTTTGGCATTGAGCGTTCGTAAGCAAGCTTACTACAATGGTAGAACGTTACAAATTTAAGAAAATGGATATTTTTAACCATTCCCCTATTATATTTTTCGATTCAGCTGTAATATTCAAATAAAGTAATTGTATAAGACTACGTATTGCTAAATCCAATTTACGATAGAATATAAACCAATACGTGAATATATTTCGTTATATTTCCACTTTAGTGCGAAGAACAAAGTGTATTCTTTACGTAGGGTCTAACACAATACAGCTCGCAAGATTTTACACAGCAATTGTTTTATGAACATTATAATTATCCCATCTCCTTACATACAAAACGCAGAAATCCGGTACACGCGCGACATCAGTGCTACTTGGCAGCGAAAAATGTTAGTTGCCAAACTAAAAGTATTGAGCTTCCCAGAGTAAACCTTACCGAGGCCTAGAATCGTGGAAGCTCTAATAGCTATATATTAGCCTTTACGTGCATAGCACTAAACAGGTGAGCAGTCTTTCTTTTTCTCAGCTCCAAAACGGCGGTAACACACGAAAACACGTGTCCAAAAACACTCGCTCCCCCGGTGTACATCCCTGACACCTCGATACTTCAATACCTGGTTATCCAACTCGGCGAACACTACACTGAGAAAATCACAGTCACCAACAAACAACACCTGAAGGTGCTTGTAGAGAAAGAGAGGTGCTCTTTTTTCTGCAAGTTCCTACAAGAGCATGATATACTCTATTTAACACACGCTCATAAAAACAAAAGGCCAATTAAAATAGTCATCAAAGGACTAACACACAACGAAGACTCAAAATACTTAATGGAAGAGTTCAAAGAATGTGGCTTTAGTCCAATCCACGTCTGGAAATTCCGAACACTATCTAACACAACTGAAGTCTTTGGGGCTGTATTACATGAACACGATTATTTCAACGTACTGAAAATACCCACACTGTTCTACATGTAAATTCGTATAGAACTGTACAGACACTGCGCTGAAGATGTGGCGCAGTGTATGCGATGTTGTGCGCTGGGCCACACTCAGAAATACTGCACACTTCGGCCAATCTGCGCTCTGTGTGTGGGACTGTAACATTAAAGAACAGGACAAAGCATAGTGGAAATGTTCACTCTGCAAGAAAACAGGACACTCGGCTGTATGGAAACAGTGCGAAGTAATCCAGAAGCACATTGAGGCACGCAAACAAAGGATGGGACCTTAACCCACCAAACAAACACGTGGCACTAGGCAGGAAATCCGGGAAAAGACGCGAGCAAACATTCGGTCAAAAGCTGAACTCCAACTCCTTTAAACACATAAAAGGCAGACTGAATAGGGAAACATGCACAGGGAACAAGTACCCACACAACAGGAAAGGGAAAAATCACAACAATACAGCAGAAGGGACAACAACACAACAGAAAACACGGCCATATTAGTATAAATGCACGAACTAGACGTTTTCCTGCGAGAAACACACTTCGTAACCCTAATGGATTACTTTAGGCCCATAATCACACAGGCGAAAGCCATGACAACAGTACAGGAAAAGCAGATGCTGTTTCTCACTGCACTTGTCACTTTACCTCATTAATAAAACCAACAGTTTAGGACAACACTAACCTATACTCAACATTGAAATAAAATAAACTATAATAAACATAAAAAATAAAATTATCCAAAATAAACCGCTTCAAACCGTAGTAAAAAGTAAATTCTTAACACATTACCCACACCTTTTCGTCTCGGAATTCTCTGATCGGTCCGGGACGAAATGTAACACGTTTAATAAAACTACATGGCTCTAGCTACGAATCGAGCTGCTATGGGATGAACATCGTGCCCGTGGCTGCTCTCTCGCCGGGATCTGCCCGCCCCTTGGGACCAGCGAAGGCGAGGATTTCTGCTAGTACGGCGGGACTGCAGCAGCTTGGGTGCGGCGACTTTTCCGCAACTCGTCGCGTCCCCAGGTGG
>NQII01001175.1:338968-440043 GCA_002778355.1 Clitarchus hookeri | reverse complement strand
AGCGCCGTCGTCGTGGACGTCGGGAACCTGGGTAGCTCAGTACGAGATGGCGAAGCGCATCGTGCAGGAGGCAGCTCAACGATCAAGCCGGGGAGGGGGATCTCGAGGTGCCACGGGCTAAGTGGGGCGAACCTTACTGCTGGATTCTGCGGACTGCTGGATTCTGCGGGCTGCTGACTGCGGATGTGTGAGGAATGTAATAGAATGCGTCGGACCTCGGAAGCTTCCTGCCATCAGCCTTCACTCCTGGGCCACCTGATTCGCCACCATGCCTGGTAGGTCCCGGATGTCCCGCCCGAGATTGAAGCTCACCAAGAGAAGACTGACATACTATTTGGGAGAATGGGGAGGGGGTGGCTCCCCGGTCAAGCCTCCCCGCCTTCACCCACGGCGTGGAGACCCTGATGTCAGCGCAGAAGAGCGAAGATGGAGTAGGTGCCTTGACTGAGCTGCCCGACGCACTCGACTTGAAGCAGGGGTAAGGGGGCGCCTGCATTCAATAGCTACAGTCAATATTATTGTTCTGGTTCGCCTGCACAGAAATATTGACAGTAGTTCAACTCAAGGGCGCTTGCGCCCACAAGTCCCGCCCCCTGTCTTATAGATTTTCAACTTCACATTAAAAAGCATGGAATCCATACCAGCTGTGTCCTGTAGCATTTTCAATAATGCATGAACAAGTTTGAACTTCTTTCTTGTCGGGAGGGGTTTTTACGGTGCCTATGCCGGTTTTCCCCCTCCCCCTTCTTAGCTATAGCCTCAGCTATAGGTACACTCAGGGATGCTGATCATGGCCCCAATTGCGGTCATTGCTGCCTTAATCCCTCTCTGCCGCGATGTACGCCCTCTTGCATGCAGTTCCCTCTCCTGTAGGAGTATGGAGTCTAGCCCTGAGACGAGTTTAGCACCCTTCCCTGCCTCGATACACTTAATACTAAATAGGGGAGGTAGAAAAAAAAAAAAGCTCTAGCTGAAACACTTTAGTCGTCCGCACACAGGGCTAGATACAACACCTATTAGTTACTCTCTACACTACTCTAAAAGTCCAACAGATACACTGCACCGATCACATAGAGCGCCCTGCCCAGGCTTCCGGAAAGGTGGGAAATAGCCCCAACTATCACTCGTTTTCCAGGTCGAGGGACACACATTCTAGTCGGGGTGCTAACCAAATAAAATAAAATCAATTAAATTAATAAATTGATAATAAACTAATCCCTTTTAGATAATAAACATTATTTTAAAAAACACTTTAAAAAAAAAATTTTTTAAATTAAAAAAGGTATATATACATACATATACTATATGCAATACTTACTACTCATAATGAAGCACCGACTTGATAGTCTGTTTCAGGTCGGGAAGAAGAGGATTCGGGGCTATGCTTTGACTAGATTCTGGTACCAAGGACTGCTATAGCTCAAGCATACTAACAATGATTTCTCAATATCACTACACGACCACACGATGAAACGTACCCCGGGGGCTGCCCCCGGGAGACTAGGGACTCACCTACACATTACACATTACATGCGAGATAAACTAGCACACTTGTACACAACAGGCCAACAGGTTAGACAGACATCACGACACTGACATTCACTCAAGTAGGGGAGGCTGGAGGGGAGCTTCACTCCCCCGTCGAAAACAAAAACACGTAATTTTACTTTAAATTAGGCAACACCAATCAACAGCCTTACTACGGGTCCAGTGCCCAACAAAACACAGCTACGCGGCGCCCCGCCGCCGACCCTGGTCACATCCCAGCAGCAGCTCNATATCTGCTGTCAATATTAGTGTGCTAGTTCGCCTGCACAGTAATATTGACAGTAGTTCAACCTCAAGGGCGCTTGCGCCCACAGCCCCGACCCTTTCTCTGCTAGTGTTTCAACTGCGCATTAAAGAGCATGGAATCCATACCGTCTGTCTCCTATAGCATTTTCAATAATGCATGCATAAGTTTTGAACTTCTTTCCTGTCGGGAGGGTTTTTACGGTTGCCTATGCCGGTTTTTCCCTCCCCCCTTCTTAGCTATAGCCTCAGCTATAGGTACATTTAGGGATGCAGTTCATGGCCCCAATTGTGGCCATGGCTCCCTTAATCCCTCGCTGCTGCGATGCACGCCTCCTCTGCATGAATCCTTTCGCTTGTAGGCATATAGGGCCTAGTCCTGGGACGCAATAAACTCCCGTCCCTACCTCGGACGTACACTTAATACTTAGCAATAGTATAGGCTAAAAAAAAAAAATGGCTCTAGCTGCTGGTTCGTCTGCGCCCACAAGCCCCGCCTCTGTCTTCTAGATTTTCAACTTCACATTAAAGAGCACGGAATCCACATCAGCTGTCTCCTGTAGGGTTTTCCATAATGCATGAACAAGTTTTAACATCTTTCCTGTCGGGAGGGGTTTTTACGGTGCCAATGCCGGTTTTTCCCCCCCTTCCCCTTCTTAGCTATAGACTCAGCTATAGGTACACTCAGTGATGGTGTTCATGGCCGCAATTGCGGTCATTGCTGCCTTAATCCCTCTCTGCCGCGATGTACGCCCTCTTGCATGAAGTTCCCTCTCCTGTAGGAGTATGGGGTCTAGACCTGAGACGCTTTTAGCACCCGTCCCTGCCTCGGTACACCTAATCCTTATAAATAGGGTAGGTTTGAAAAAAAAAATCTCTAGCTGAAACACTTTAGTCGTCCGCACACAGGGCTAGATACAACACCTATTGGTTACTCTCTACACTACTCTAAAAGTCCAACAGATACACTGCACCGGTCACATATGGCGCCCTGCCCAGGCTTCGGGAAAGGTGGGAAATAGCCCCAATTATCACTCGTTTTCCAGGTCGAGGGACACACATTCTAGTCGAGGTAGGGGTCGGAGTGCTAACCAAATAAAATAAAATATACTAAATTAAACTTAACAAATTGATAATAAACTAATTCTTTTTAAATAATAAAGGTTATTTTTAAAAACACTTAAAAATAAAATTAATAAAATAAAGAAAACAAAAAAATTCATTAAAAAAGGTATATATACATACATATACTATATGCAATACTTACTACTAATAATGACGCACCGACTTGATAGTCTGTTTCAGGTCGGGAAGAAGAGGATTCGGGCTTCTGCTTTGACTATATTAAGGTACCAAGGACTGCTATAGCTCTAGCATACTAACAATGATTTCTCAATATCACTACACGACCACACGATGAAACGTACCCCGAGGACTGCCCCCGGGAGACTAGGGACTCACCTACTAATTACATGCGAGATAAATTAGCACACTTGTACACAACAGGTTAGACAGACATCACGACACTGACATTCACTCAAGTCGGGGAGGCTGGAGGGGAGCTTCACTCCCCCGCCGAAAACAAAAACACGTAATTTTACTTTAAATTAGGCAACACCAATAAACAGCCTTACTACGGGTCCGGTGCCGAACAAAACACAGCTACACGGCGCCCCGCCGCCGACCCAATGATTTCAGTATATGTCGGGGTGCATTTGTTTTACAAACACCCTGTGAGTTATGGGAGCCAAGGCTCCCGGTATAAAGACACCCGAGGCCATTTGGTGGCATATGGGGGTTCGGTGGATGCAGCGGTAAGCTTTTAGAAGTGAGAGAACTCTGCGTTCTAGAGAGATGACTGGCATCAGCGGGCGGGTAGAGCAGTTGTTCCCTGCCACCCAGGGCCGTGCTACTGCGGTACGACCCTGGTCACAATCCAGCAGCGTCTCGACACATTTCATATCATCACTCATTAGCCTCACAAAATCTTTCTTCGCGAACTAACAAACACCCTACTTTTTCCCGCCCTTAAACCAATAAAGGAATTACATTTTCTCCTGCGCGACGTTCGTACAGATTTTCCCAGTGCCCTCTCCGCTTTGCTCTGCTCTTATCTAGACCCTTACTCTTTCGGGGTGTGTCCATGGCTACAATTGCGGCCATGACACCAGACAACCCTGCCCAGCCACGATGCACGCGCCCAATTTTGATAGTTGAAACCCATCCATNTAATGCGATGAATGCGATTAATGCGGGTTTTTCATATTACGTATTTAATGTATTTTGCAGAAATGTTATAGTGTGGTGGGAAAAATTTCTCTTCTCACATAGAAATAAAATGATATAAAATTGAAATGGTTAACTGTTAATTGTTACAGGAACTATAATTTGTTTACTTTGAAAACATAATGTAGATTGCCAATCAATACTGTTTAGGAAAAACGTATTACAGAACTGAAAAAAAAGTGGCAAATCCAATTTATTTACAAATACTATATAAAAATATAGCAATAAGTATTTTGCTCATAACAAATACACAATTGCAATGAAGGTGCGTTATTACGTGAAATAACCTGGTATTACAATGTTTAATGTCAAGTTTTATGTACGCATGAACACTAACTTATTTTAAACAGAATACTATCATTTCTACATTTGAAATTCTGATTATAGTTTAATCGCAATTTTTTTACACTTTTTGAAACAACCCTTTGAAAAATCAGCCCATGTATGACGTACTTAGTTTTTACGTAAATATAATTTATCCCGTGTGTTTTATACTCTGATTAACATAAACGTACCTTTTTTTCTATTAAAATTGAATAAAAAATTAAATTTTATCAATAAATGATATTTAATTTACAATTAATATGAATAAACAGGGAGAAATTAGGTGTGTTGGCAATGCCAAGTAAAAAATAGTTCTTATACAAAATATTATTACACTGAGTGAACACGAATGTGTTGCGTTTGTCCCTTCGATGTAATTTTCTAGACCCGATTAAGCTTTATTTGCATGAGGCAGAGGAATATCCGGGAACTAAAACTTCAGCATGATTTTAAAAAAGTTGGAAGTAACAGTGAATTGACTATAGTAAGGAATAATAACTTGGTGACGGAACGAACTGAAATATATGTTTCATTATCTTTACTTTGTTGCTGAACGGTGGTAACTTCACAGATAATAGAGAATTCCGAGCTTGAGGTGGATATACGTATCGCGATTCGATACTCACAGATGATCTCTAACATTCGTTTCTACAAGTCGCTGTGTGCATGCACGAGGCTAAATCCATTACTACTGAGGACACTGATTTTACTGGAACTAGCGGTCGTACATGACAGCGAAACGAGATATCGGCGGGCGATTCAAGTCGTAGGTTCTCCGAGTTATTTACAGAAGTGTATACAGTAGCGTAATTTGAATACATAATAGTTCAGATTGAAATTCTGCACAAAAACAATACGCAATTAAAATCAAAGCAGAAGTTATGTTATTAAAAATGTATTTTATTCAGACAAAAATTATTACTATGTTTATTATGGGTAAGTACTCTCTTAAGGAAAAAACATTAAATATATATTTATATTGATAATTTAACCGCTTTTCTCTAATTTTAATAAGTACCACTATCAAGCGTACCGAAACTATTACCTTACTTACATACAAAATTATTTGCTATTCACTGCAGGCTTCTCTCTTATTACTGGCAAACACTGATAAACCGTCAGTAACGGATAGCGCCCACAATATGCGCAAAGGAAGCAAGCATTTCACAACATAAATTTCGTGACAAAGTTAAACTGAGGAGTGACAAGTTTTAATACACATTAAATCATCACTAATAAAATTAGTATACTTCAGCGTTAGTATTAAGTACTTTCATGCCTTTGTAAAGCTTCGTGTGAAAACAAAGCCTATGCTATACTGCGAAACTGATATCTTGAAAAGGGTTATACAGTGCATAAAGTTTTCTTTTTTCAAATTTACACAGTTCCAAATGCAGTGTGTGTAAGCATTTTTCAGTAACTATACCTAGTAATCAAATCATATAGACAACAATAATTATTCACCAGAAACATATTTTGTCCCAAAAGACAGTGAAACGATACTCAACTTTTTACCATCGTAAACAAGTTACATCACTAGTGTTTTATAAAAGTAATTTCAATATATCAGAAGTTAAATTTTCGTGACTTAAGCCTAAATATCTGGTAAAAACGGAGAAAATAAAACATTGAAATATTTCCTCAAATTAAATTAATTCTGACTAAAGATACAAATATACTCTACAACAAATATTCTGTGTTTGTATACATGTGTATCGCATATTATAAATAAATACTCTCTCTCACAGACACACATAGGATGATTCATGAGGAGTTACCTCCACTCACAATGCTTATTCCTTAAGTCATTTAGAACAAAATATGCCATATAAATGTGGGTTCTATTCCCAATATTTATAGAGAAATTCTAAAAATGTGAAAGATGAAGATATAACGAATAACTTCAAGAAAAAAAAAACATATATGTTATTATTATTTTTATCATACTTTATTGTTTACAGTTGAGCATCAAACGATATTTCGGTGTATTCTGTGGAAAATGTACGTGGAATTGTAACACAATGACTATATCTCACAGCCAAAGGCTACAACCACAATAAATATGCAGAAACGTGCCGTGTTCACGCAGTACACAGTGAAACAGATAGTTACGCTTTACGATAGTGAAACAGGCAGCAAATTGTCACGAGCTGTTCACTGTGATGAGTTTCCAATTTTTCGAAATACCCTGTAAATATTGCGACTAAGAGCCACATTTGTATTACATAACTTGCTCCAAATTACTTAAGGAATAAGCCCTCTAAGGGGCGGTAACTCCTCAATAATCACTTTGTGTGTTTATGTGTGTATTTACACCACAAATTTCATGAACACGTATAGTCCTCGTAAGTAATGTCTACAGGTTGAACATCATTTCATACAAATATCAAATAATGAATGTTTCGGTGACCAGCACCCTCAACATTATGGACGGGTGATGAGAGATAGAAATGCGGAAGAAAGTAGATGGCGTGGAAATTACTAGATGATAGGCAACCCTATGTAAGGCATATGCAATTGGATGCAGGTCACCTATAAATTAATGTGGGTCGTATGCAATTAAATGTATGTCACATGAAAAAGCATGTAGGTTACAAGGAAATGAACAGAAGACATGCGAATAATTGTGTAAGACATGAAAATGAATTTATGATATACAGTTAATTGTATACGACATACAAGTGAATTTAAGACATGCAATTAATTAAAGCATTGAACTGGATAAGGGCACATTTTATTGAAAAAATTTGTTTGCCGTGGTTTTAATTTTTTTTTATAAAATGTGTTTGATCGAAGTTATTTTATTATATGCCTACTTCTCACAATTATAACTAATATTTTTTTGAAATGATGGCACTTTTAAAATTATTATGTTATTTGTGACTGGGAAACAAATATTTCTGTTGTAAATTTATTTTATTTTATNTAATTGTGTAAGACATGAAAATGAATTTATGATATACAGTTAATTGTATACGACATACAAGTGAATTTAAGACATGAAATTAATTAAAGCATTGAACTGGATAAGGGCACATTTTATTGAAAAAATTTGTTTGCCGTGGTTTTAATTTTTTTTTATAAAATGTGTTTGATCGAAGTTATTTTATTATATGCCTACTTCTCACAATTATAACTAATATTTTTTTGAAATAATGGCACTTTTAAAATTATTATGTTATTTGTGACTGGGAAACAAATATTTCTGTTGTAAATTTATTTTATTTTATNAATGGCACTTTTAAAATTATTATGTTATTTGTGACTGGGAAACAAATATTTCTGTTGTAAATTTATTTTATTTTATATATACCCTTATCCAAATCAACCCTTCAATTGTATGTATACAGATGATTTTTGGTCACATGTACAGAAATGTAGGTAACATGAAAACAAGACAAATAAATCGTGCACACTATTTTCGGAAACAGTGGCGGGTGCTGCAAGTTAAAAAAAAATTAGAATAAAATAAATAAATAAAGACATGTTTGTTTCAATATTTAATTTTCAGTGCGATATCGATTCTTTTGCATTTATGTTGCAATGAAATTAAGTCAGTTTGAATGCGCAGAATACTACACGTAGTTTGGAGTCACTACGCTAGTCAATTTTTACGCTTTAGTTTTCAACTGAAACAGCTTTCTTACACTTCTACGATAAATAAGTTATTCACATAATTGAACTGACGCTTAAGAATTTTTTTTCTTGAAGTATCGTCACAGTCTGCAAATTGTTGATTGTCATAATTTTCTAACTGTTTATTACTTGTGGGTTAAGAGTACAGTATTTTATACATTTATGGCCCAAAATGTTTTGATTACATCTTAACTTGCCTCTGATCCAGTCTCTGACGTGCACGCGCGCGCTTATGCACACGCCGTCGCTCACACAGGCACAACTGTAACTAACTTATTATAAATGAAAACACGTTCACGGCAATTTGTACCATTAGTAACAAAAGAGAAATTAAAATTAAGAAAAGTATTAGTTTACACTGCAGTTTATTTTTTCAAACAAGGTATTTTTTTTCCGTTAATATTATTTTGCACTGATGGATTATTTTTTAACCAAACTATTGAAGTAAATTTNAACAAGGTATTTTTTTTCCGTTAATATTATTTTGCACTGATGGATTATTTTTTAACCAAACTATTGAAGTAAATTTTAAATGAAAATAAGAAATCTACATTAGTGATTTCTTTTCTACTGGCATAAACAAAACTTAATTTTTATAATGATTTAGATTCATTATAATAAATATTAATATTGCAGCTAATGCAAAGATTGTTTTCATTTACTTACTGCAGAGAATCTTGGGCTTCGTTTACTTCAGTTTGTTGCGTCCTCGTTGTTTTACCTTGTGACACAGAGCCTTCTTTTCTTCATCGCCAATACAACAATTTTCGCTATGGCTTTTTATTTTTCTTATTACTGTGGTAAGAAGTTTTTCTTTTATCCATTATAGTTTTAATTAGCCACGCGTTTTCTCCTCACATACGGATACGGCAACGCTGCACGCGCGGAGTCTTCGCAAGCTGAGACTGGCCGCTCCTGACAGTGCACTGCCTGCTCTCTGTTGGCCGGTTTCTCAACTTGAGGTGCTCTTCGCCGCGGGTGCCCGCAGTATTGCAAACGAATCTTGGAGAATACTACTTACATACCCATTATCAAGGGCCAAAATTGACGCGAAATTCCACTTAACCAGTGTATCAAAAAATTATTGAAATTTGTGTGTAATATCTTAAAAATTTATTATTTTGTAAACTATTCAAAAATGTTTTATACATTAAAAATTAAATTTAATATAGTTCCTTTAATGGCAACATGACTTTCAGCACATAATAGGAAAGAATATGGATCAAGTATTCGTATAAAACAGAAACCCTATGTCTATATGTTGATAAGGCAAGATTTGTTTGTAACAAATTGTGTTCACAGATCTAGTTTAGTGTCCTATATAAGAATTTTTTTTTAATTGTTTCAGACAGTGTGTTTTCTTGTGAAAGGGAAAAACCATGTAAGAACCCTGAAGGTGCATTATCGCCAATAAAACAAGAATTTACTGCCAAACTGTGACCTCCCCCCCCCCTCTTATTATTGTAATGCGCCTGGCCCGCGCTGTAGACCAAGAGCTTAGTTTAAGAAAACAGGTTGCACAGCTGCAAGGCGTTATAATTCAACATTAGGAAAAAAAAAAAAAAGGGAATTTCAAAGAGAACGGATTACCAGAGGGTCTTAGGCCAAGGCAACCTTTTTTGTTAACCTTAACCTGGTAGTTATTAATCTGTAGGAAAATATCGGTTAACATTCATGTTTACACATCTTAGAACATTACAATGATGCCACTAATGTTAGAGGAATGATATTCCCAAATAAAAATGGACACATTTAACAGCTTCGTTCACATGAACGCTATACCAAAATATATTGTTTAATAAAGTGCAATTTCATATTTATGTTCAGAAAAGCATTCCCAACCCCATTTTCATTAAAGGTTCATACCTCCCTCAATAATCACTTTTGGTTATAAGTCGTATTATGTTTTTCATCCCATTTTGCATAAAGAATCGCTTCACGAGAAGTTTGTACCATTTGGTCTGAAACAACCTATAAAGATAATAGTTTCTGACAAATTGTATTATTTTTACCATGCAGTTTTTTGTCGCTTTTGCAGTGTGTCCACGCAAAATTGCTGTAAACGGACGTAAATCTAATAAAATAAAAATAACAGCATTTAATTCCCTAACAGTTATCCCGGTAGTGCCATAATTATTAGTGATTGTGAAACTTTAAGAACATATAGCAAGTACTTCCCATAACTNGCAGTTATCCCGGTAGTGCCATAATTATTAGTGATTGTGAAACTTTAAGAACATATAGCAAGTACTTCCCATAACTTAGCTATGGCAGTGATTTTAGCACAACACGATTTCGCGCCTTTTGCATCAACTGTCTGCGTGACATCAGAGAGAATGGTTGTCTCAATTTCACAGAAAGAGAGAGAGAGAGAGAGAGAGTGTGTGTGTGTGTGTGTGTGTGTGAGAGAGAGAGAGTGCGAAGCAGTGCTCTCGCCAGGTTGTGCGAAAGAGTGATCTCTCGAAGGTGTATTATTTAAATTGAGACACAGCCTCAGTTGTGATTTATAGTTGTCTCGAGTTACACAATCAGCTCTGCCCCCACCGTCAGTCACCCTATTTCATAGGACGTGTCACGGGCCAGTAATTGGCCCAGATGGCTAAACATGAACCAGTCGAATCATTGTAGAATTTTCATCTGAGGGAATAGATCATAAAAAAATTAACGCATGTAAAAAGCTGCGAAATCACACCCTCTTATTATTATAACAGGTTCTCGTAGACTAAAGATTTTTTTTCCTGTAGCTATTTTTCCGTATTGTCAAATGCACAGCCGGAAGACGAACAGTTCTGACAGCATAAGCAGAATTTCTGGTTATTTTCGAGATGATTATTTGATAATAGTTTTTATGATAGTGAACACTGTTTGTCTTATATATTTTCTTCTGCAGGTAACACAAAAAATAACTTCTCGTACGTGAGTGGCCGTGGTGTTGTAGTGGTCAGATTACTCGCCTCCCACCTAGGCGATCCGGGTTCGATTCCCGGCGGTGTCGCTCCCGGACCCTCGCACGTGGGAATCATGCAGGACGATGCCACGCTTGCCCCGCCCTTGCATTCCGGCGCTGCTCCAAACTCACCTCGCTTCACCATCGGCTCTCAAGACCTCGATGTTAAGAGCCGCCTTAATCTCTCACTCCGCTACTCGTACTTACAGCCTACACTAAACAAAAATTTCAAAAGGGACTTAGAATATGCNATAAAAAAATTAACGCATGTAAAAAGCTGCGAAATCACACCCTCTTATTATTATAACAGGTTCTCGTAGACTAAAGTTTTTTTTTCCTGTAGCTATTTTTCCGTATTGTCAAATGCACAGCCGGAAGACGAACAGTTCTGACAGCATAAGCAGAATTTCTGGTTATTTTCGAGATGATTATTTGATAATAGTTTTTATGATAGTGAACACTGTTTGTCTTATATATTTTCTTCTGCAGGTAACAAAAAAAATAACTTCTCGTACGTGAGTGGCCGTGGTGTTGTAGTGGTCAGACTACTCGCCTCCCACCTAGGCGATCCGGGTTCGATTCCCGGCGGTGTCGCTCCCGGACCCTCGCACGTGGGAATCATGCAGGACGATGCCACGCTTGCCCCGCCCCTGCATTCCGGCGCTGCTCCAAACTCACCTCGCCTCACCATCGGCTCTCAAGACCTCGATGTTAAGAGCCACCTTAATCTCTCACTCCGCTACTCGTACTTACAGCCTACACTAAACAAAAATTTCAAAAGGGACTTAGAATATGCGTACAATTTTCATACATTTTACATAAGAAGAACTGACAGTTTTAAATGTAGAACAATTAATACTATAATTTAAAACAACATAATCCTTTTAAAAAAAATACCACCGTGTGACATATTTCCGGATTCAGTTTTCTATATGAATGTTTTGCCAATAGATTGACGAGCCAATCAAAGTCCGTTCTCATGCAAGACTTGAGCAAATACGACTCTTGCCACGACGAAGGACGTTTATTTTCTGTACGGTCTGACACACCTTTGAATATATTTTTAAGTTTTGTGCAAAGCTTCAGATCATTCTGAGCGAATGATCTCGCCTGAGCGACTTTCTGACCGATGTCACTAAGTCAGGACTCTCGTACCAGGAGTTCCATGAATTTTAATGCGTTTTTAGATGCCAATTTATTGTCGAGATAAATACTTCATACTTAATGTAATAGATGAACAATGGAGGAAACATCAGATTGAAGCAAACTATCGGATCCGCTGCTGCTGCTGCCACTGCCGCTACTATTATTACTACTACTAATAATAATTTAGGGCCGTGATGGCAGCGCGGCAAGGGCAGAGATCCTCCACCCGTAGTTTTTGTGTGGGCGCTCCCTCGAACCCCCACCATTGGATTCCATTCTATGGCTACTCCGTTTCAGGGTCTCATTCCGTTATCACCTTCAAACGATGGTTGGTGTTAATACGAGTCCCACGTCGAAATGCCAGTCACTCCGTGATGCTACCCTCGACCCAAGGCGCACCTCTACTTACGCATTAGTTTTTTGTAGCCAGGCAGCTCAGGACGTTAGTCTAACAGAGGTGAGTGGGAAGGGCCATTAGAAGGCAGGGCACTGCACAGATGTGAACTTCGAAAGGGAGTGGAAAACCACTTGGGCAAATCACCCTTGGAACAGGACGTTGGAATCGAGCCGGCGACCCCTTGTGAGTGCGAGACAATTATAATTTCTTGGGGAGGGGGCAGCATCGTATTAATCTCGGGGAAGGGGGGAGGGATGGCAAACCATGCAAGGATTTGGTTCTCGAAGCAAAAAAAAAAAAATTTTAGCCTGTTGCCTTTTTCCTGTACATTTTTTCCTGTACATTATTAATCAAGCATACATGGAAAATTTCTTCGAACATTATGATGCTCACTATGATACCAAGATGTTCTGAGAATATTATCGGCTGAGTGCTGACAAAATAATCAGTAAGAGAATGCAAGTAATGTCATATTTCTATAAATAAAATGTCTATAAAGAGTTTTAAATTAGAAACTACTGCATTATCTTACAGGCGCAGTCTTTGTAAAATATGATGTTGACAAATAATTTCGTCAAGCTTGAGGTACTGAAAAACTCTTCCTATAAAGAGACAATTGTTAACACTTAGTTTGTGTTAACTCGAATCATGTGGAAGATCCTCCCATATAGCATTTGAATTCCAGAAAAAAATTTAAGTATATTTAAGACAATATTGTTTGAAAATTTTAAGCCTTGATCCCCTCTGGTTCCCTCTTATTACCAGCAGGGGGTGAGGGAGGGCAATGACCCCTGGCCTTCCTTGTTGCTCCACCTCTACGTAACTATAGGCTGTTTGTGGTTATTTGAGATCTTTTGAAATCAACCTTTGAAAAATTTATTTGCCACCACCTGCATACTTTTAATGGACACACTGACTGCGAAGCGCCTTGTAAAGTTGGTAACGACGCGACGGTGGGAAAGTAGTGCCATGCCTCAGCGTTGAATTTAAAGTGATAGATAAACATGTGAGAATTCTAAAATTATTCCCTTTGCTCTCTCTTTTTGTTCTATGAATTATAAGAGTATGAATGAGGAAATTTGTAAAATATTCACTTTATTAACAATTTAAGTTTTTCATGTAACTGGTATATGAATAGTGTTCAGGTCCATGGCGATGTCAATTCAACATACGGTGGAAGAATACTGCGTGTGCATGCACGTACATGTTAAGCAGGGCTTTCGAAAGTGCTCTGTTTACGCGACGAAACACGCTCGGTCCAGGCAACGGAATGTCGTCACCTNCCAGGCAGCTCAGGACGTTAGTCTAACAGAGGTGAGTGGGAAGGGCCATTAGAAGGCAGGGCACTGCACAGATGTGTACTTGGAAAGGGAGTGGAAAACCACTTGGGCAAATCACCCTTGGAACAGGACGTTGGAATCGAGCCGGTGACCCCTTGTGAGTGCGAGACAATTATAATTTCTTGGGGAGGGGGCAGCATCGTATTAATCTCGGGGAAGGGGGGAGGGATGGCAAACCATGCAAGGATTTGGTTCTCGAAGCAAAAAAAAAAAAATTTAAGCCTGTTGCCTTTTTCCTGTACATTTTTTCCTGTACATTATTAATCAAGCATACATGGAAAATTTCTTCGAACATTATGATGCTCACTATGATACCAAGATGTTCTGAGAGTATTATCGGCTGAGTGCTGACAAAATAATCAGTAAGAGAATGCAAGTAATGTCATATTTCTATAAATAAAATGTCTATAAAGAGTTTTAAATTAGAAACTACTGCATTATCTTACAGGCGCAGTCTTTGTAAAATATGATGTTGACAAATAATTTCGTCAAGCTTAAGGTACTGAAAAACTCTTCCTATAAAGAGACAATTGTTAACACTTAGTTTGTGTTAACTCGAATCATGTGGAAGATCCTCCCATATAGCATTTGAATTCCAGAAAAAAATTTAAGTATATTTAAGACAATATTGTTTGAAAGTTTTAAGCCTTGATCCCCTCTGGTTCCCTCTTATTACCAGCAGGGGGTGAGGGAGGGCAATGACCCCTGGCCTTCCTTGTTGCTCCACCTCTACGTAACTATAGGCTGTTTGTGGTTATTTGAGATCTTTTGAAATCAACCTTTGAAAAATTTATTTGCCACCACCTGCATACTTTTAATGGACACACTGACTGCGAAGCGCCTTGTAAAGTTGGTAACGACGCGACGGTGGGAAAGTAGTGCCATGCCTCAGCGTTGAATTTAAAGTAATAGATAAACATGTGAGAATTCTAAAATTATTCCCTTTGCTCTCTCTTTTTGTTTTATGAATTATAAGAGTATGAATGAGGAAATTTGTAAAATATTCACTTTATTAACAATTTAAGTTTTTCCTGTAACTGGTATATGAATAGTGTTCAGGTCCATGGCGATGTCAATTCAACATACGGTGGAAGAATACTGCGTGTGCATGCACGTACATTAAGCAGGGCTTTCGAAAGTGCTCTGTTTACGCGACGAAACACGCTCGGTCCAGGCAACGGAATGTCGTCACCTGGGTGAGGCAGCACTAAGCGGTGGCGCCGGGTGGCCGCCAAGCCAGCGCCGAGGTTCTCACGTACTGTAGTGTATAGGCTGTTCTCGGTAAAATGAGGACTCTTGAAAGGCTTGCTTAAGATCTATTTGTATGCACGTTGTGTATTCTTCCGCCTTATGTAAAATTAACATTGCCATAGGCATCACCACTTTATTCATGCAGCGCGACGGTCAAGTGAAACTGTGAAATTCTTAGAAAACTAAATATTTTACATATCAGTTCATTTTTACACTTCAATGCACTAAAAAAACAGAAAGCTAAATAATTTAATGGATCACGAATGGTTACCTAACACGTATTTATTCGACTATAAAATGTGGAACTTCTTTCCTTCCATCATCGTTACAACTTGACTGGGCGCACGTCACTCAGCGCGCCCGTTAACATACACTATATGCAGGTAGGAGCAGTGACTCAGTGTGTAGTGCGCGCTGCCCCGGCCAGGCTCGCAGTGTGCGTGCCGGCTGCTGTCTTCCCGCGGTACCGGCCGCCTTGCGAAGGTCACCCACGCCCGCGCCCACGCCCGCGGACCTCCGCGTGCGCAGACGATGAGAGCCGGTGGTAGGCGCCGGCGGTCGTCTCTTGCCCAACACCACTGTGCTGCGCTGTCCTCCGGCGCCGCGGTGGCCTCGCTATAGTCCACTCGCGGTTACTTCATACTTCCTGAAGCCCTGCTAAAGTTCGACTTCCCGGATATTCCTTCTCCTCATGCAAGCAAAGCTTAGCCCAGTCTGGAAAAACACACCAAAGGGACAACGCGCCGCATTCGTGCGCACTCTGTGTTACGGTAGAGTGAGTACTTTTGGAAGCCCTCTCCTCATTTGAAATAATAGTCAATAAATATTTTTTATTTTAGCCTTAGACTTTAATATCTGAGTGCGGAGCACTATACACGCTGTGTTTATCACTTTAGTGTCAAAATTTATTTTAAAAGATGATTAATGGATGAAAATGGCTGAAAGTAAAAAGTAACTAGGACCTAAAAAGTGCTCGCTTTACCGTGAACAGCCCATGGAACTATTCCTTACTAGGTATTACCAACACCTATTTTCTTTGTTTTTATTCATAATAATTATACATTATATATTATAATCTATAGGTAAAATATATAGGGCCTGTTTAGGTAACAACTAAGCACGTCGTGCATGGGATGATTTTTAAAAGGTTTTATTCAAAAAATGCTAAGAAGCCGCGAATAGACTATACTTGATACCTCGCGCTCTCCGCACTATACTCTGCCTGTTCCAAGGAGACATCTTGTATTACCGCGCCTCTCCGCGCACTTGTTGGAAGGTACTGCTCCACAATCGTATCTGAAGACCTCGCGATCGAGCGCTGTAGTCAACTTCAGCGTTGCACAATTTGATTTGCCCGACCGATAGCGTGGTGAGAGAGACGGGGAGTTTAACTGGGTAGTCTGATTCACAACATGAACGTATTTCTACAAAAATAATTGTAACATATTTTCTCTTACTTCAAACCGTTTCCTCGCTTTCGCTGTTATTATCTCTTGTCATGTGTAGTTTCCCTGTTACTAACAACAGGTACACAGAAGTCTTCAGTTTCATGTGATCCGCTTGTAAATGTTTCATCCTATCTGCACGACCTTGAAGCCGCTGCGTAGATACGACAGAGTATGGGATCGTGGAGGGAGGCCGCGATGGTGTAGTGGCCAGACTACTCGCCTCCCACCTAGACGAACCAGCTTCGATTCCCGGAAGGTGGGGTAGGTGATTACCCCCCGGGTTTTCGTATGTGGAAATCGTGCCGGACAATGCCGCTGGCCAGCGGGCTTTTCTCGGGGATCTCCCGTTAAACCCACCCTTGCATTCCGGCGCTGCTCCATATTCACCTCTCTTAAGAGCCGTCCAAATCTTTCTCCTTTCCTCTTCTCTTCTCGAGGAGGCGAGTCTCACTTTCCTGGAGTCTCACTTGAGTTTTTCCTGCAATACTCGTGTTGCCGGCTACCGACACATGCGTCATGAGTTAGAGACTCGGAAATTTCGTGAGTTCTTCTGGCAGTAGGCTACATTTCACGAGCCCCTATACAATTGCGCAACATGCTCCATTCATGGTTACTTCCAACTTTCCTGAAACCTTGGTAAAGATCTCATTTCAGGCTATTCCTCCTCCTCCTCATCATGCAAACAGAGGTTAGCTAAGTCTTGAAAATTTCACCAAAAGGACAACGCACTGCATTGTACGCACTCACTTTAATAACATTTTTCGTGAAAACTATTTCTTACTAGGATCACCAACATATCAATCTCCACTCTGTTTTTATTCGTATTAGTTACAAACAAAATATTAATATTTATACATAAAATATAAGTAAAAGTTAAGTTTAACTAAAAGTAAGATACTTTCATGTTAACAGAAGCATAGCCAAAACGCTTGTGATACATGGCGTATTTAGGAAGCAAATATACACGTCGTACATGGGGCGATTCTTTCAAAGGTTTGATTAAAAAAAAAGTGACGATACCGCGAATAGAGTATAAACATTTGTCCATTAGCTGCATTTATTGGGCTGTTCGTGCACGACTCGGTCCGCCTTCTTCCAAGCAGCTTGTTATTTGCTCACTGACAGGCCGTGTCAAATGAATAACTAACTGTCCAGTGACAAAACACCCCAATTGTACAACTTTCTGAAATTTACTTTGAAACGAAATGAATCCGTGAAGTTTCCGGTTCACTAGTCACAAAAAATACTGATATCAAACATGACAAGCACCAAAACTGTCGCTTGGTAGAAAGTGTTTATACTGGTGTCTGAAGGGCCAATTTACTACTTAAGTAAACACAGNATTTTCAACATTTTCCGCTCACCTTGCTAGTGTTATACTTAATACCTCAAAAAGTGGCAGCGGATATAAAACTTGCCAATTACAAAGTCAAATCCATTCGCTGGCTAGTCGGTTCCCATTTTGGTTGCAGAATGAATGGTCCCGACAGGTTCCCCCGTACTAATTTGTATCTATTTATTCTACAGGTCTCCGTGTACAGAGACGCACAGTAATTGCAGCTTCAATTTTGTCATGTATTACTGTTCCCATATATAATTTCTGTGTTCACTGTCCCAAATGTTGAGTGATCCAATCTGCGTTTGTGACTGGCAGAGAACATCTGGGTTAGTTCTTCCCGAGAAANTGTATTACTGTTCCCATATATAATTTCTGTGTTAACTGTCCCAAATGTTGAGTGATCCAATCTGCGTTTGTGACTGGCAGAGAACATCTGGGTTAGTTCTTCCCGAGAAAGCTTTTAACATTTAACACTTCTATAATGTTTTATTTAACGCCTCGTAATCGAGGTGATTTGAGACAACATGTACGTTTGTGAGCGAATTGAAGTGACATCTTTATCAGCCGAGAAATGAGATTTGCTACCTCTCTAGCATGATCGTTTGTCTATCTATTGTCAATCTATTGTCAAAAACCTTGAAAGCATTTTTGTTGCTATTTTCTTCATGTAAGAATGACATGGCGCTTATGTATTAAATTTGAGTGCCCCAAGGTACAAGATACTGTTGTACGTGTTGTGAATGATAATGTTATGACTCTAATTGTAGAAGCGGTCTTTATTACTTTCGGTGGATTTCCTTTTCAATAAAAATGTGGTTACGGTAACGTAACATCTTACAGTACAAAGTAATTTCCTCTCGCTCCAGTATTCAGTTAAATAAAATACTGTAAAAGTATTTAAAAATAATGGACTAAAACTACACGGGCCGCTATACAGTTTATGTGCACATATAAAATCGCATTATTAACGTGTATGTTTATTAAACCGAGCGGATTATTATCGAGCTGTTGCATCGTCATTATCCAGTTCCCGTAGCCAAGCAAAATCATCCGAAATTCTAAATTAAGCGAAGAGAATTTAAATTGTGTGCTGAAGTGTTAAGCTGCATGAAATGTTGGAAAGTCATGTGATTGCATTGCTGTGCTCCAGAGTGCATACGTAGTATGAGGGAAGTTGCGGAATCTAACTATAAGGTAGCATAAAACAGCAAAAAAAAAAAAAAAAAAAAANCTGATACGTATTGTGTGTAGCCCGCATCGTGTTTTTTTCTACACGAGAAAGAAATATGCAACCAGACCGGCAGCATGACTAACGCGGGTTGCGTGGAACAGGTACCGACCAGGCACAAGATTAGGCTACTAACAAAATGTCTGAATTATTTGCGCGCCCTATGAAGAAAGTCAGAAACTGATTCCCAATGATAGGTCCGCCATAGCAGTTGAGAACGCGCCCCTAAGGCGGTTTGGGCTGTTTTGTGTTTAATTTAACCTGCGGAAGCAGTGGCGCGTTTAAGAGTCACGGAGGGGGCGACCGTCCTCTTCACAGAATCCAGTAGACAGCCCATAATAGAAACGCAACAAATTAAAAATAATACTTTACGTGTTTGAATGTTTGTAATTCAAATGAAAATTATGTACACGACATTTTTGAGTAGTCAAATACCTTAGACTGACTGTCGTTTGTTGTATTCAAACTCACCTAAATATTTCGCAAAGAATCTTAAAAATAAAATAAATACTAATGCTAGATGCAGTTAATTGTTATACAACAATGTCCAATGAAATTAATTTAAATACTGTGTATATCGGAATTGCATTCATACAATACTACATACGTATAATCAGTGAAGTAAAACTATCTGCGCATAGTTTTTTCTATAGAAAACGAAGTTTTGTTTGCTTCTATGCCAAAATCAGTTATTTAGTGAGAAGAGAATTTCTCCTAAGTAATGATTCATCAAAGCTTGGAACCGATATCTGAGTACTTCCCTATGATTTTTTAATCTGCTATGAATCTTGATCCAAAATACATCATGTAAACTTAAAAATTAAATTTAACAAAAAATGTATGACTAAAAATTAAGAAATAATTAATTACAATTTTTAATGACAGTCACAAGATTTGGAGGATTATTTTCTCTCAATACAATTCATTCTTTATTTATAGGCTGAAGCCAAACTCGAAGAAGAAAACCTTCATTGTGACGGCCGTAAAATTTAAACACACAAAAATATAATATATTTCAAAAAATTTATTTTTATTCCATCCAAGAAATCGTTACAAAAAAAAACTGTTTGGAATCGGTGGATGAAATTGAAGCTCTATCCTTTCGGACGTTACAGTCATCCACTATACATGTAAAAATAAACATTACCACAATCCTTATGGCTTGTGTTTGTGCACCCCTAAAGCTTTCCCTAACGTCCACGCAACAAATGGCCATTTCAGAGGCACCTTACTTTTCATGATTCGCGGGCAACACTACCGGTCAATGTTTACGTTGATGCAAAAACAGTCACGGCCACAGATTTGTTTCAAAGGTTGATTTCATAAGATTCAAACAACTGTCAACAAACTACACGCGTGATCTTTACAGACAGGCACNTTCAGACAGGCACAGTTAGGTTCGTACACGTGCGCTTGGCCAATTGAGTCATCTTGTTGTTATTGTTTTTGTTGATGTACCAGATACCGCACATGGCAGATTCAACTTAAAACTACAAAAGTTTCAACAAAACAATTGCCGGTTCTACTTTGTTATTTTGTTGGCTTCAAAATATCTGTGTTACAGTTTCAGTAACAAGAAGTTCACCCTACCATGAAACGCAACTTCTGGCACATTATAGCCTAAGCAGTTCTGTGTTTTAAAGTCCGGGAAAAAATTTGTATTCAAAAAGTTAAATGAATGTTTTTGATGAAAAAGTTGACATACTTATGAAATAAATAGTGTCCCTCCAGAAAAGATATCCGATTCACATGCCTTTTACGAAACAATACCGGATACTGAAAATAAAGCTTACAACTATAATTAGCATTATAAAATCAGTTAAAGATTTAAAATTCACCATATCGACACAAACCTGCATATTGAAACTATGCAGGTAACTCGAGTAGTTTTCAGTTGGCCTACAACAAAAAAGAAAAAAAAAACGTTATTTTGAAATATATGATTGGCTGATTCGTGCCGATGTGTTTGAATTTTAGTAGTCAAATGAGTTTCTGACATTTCTGGTGGTGGGATTGATTTTTAATGTTTCCTCATCTAAATTTTGCTGCTTCATGTGTAAACATAAAATTCTAATTATTTATGTGTAGAAATGTCTAACATCGTGAACAGGAGACCAACTTATAACTTACAGGTACTACANTCAACAAAACAATTGCCGGTTCTACTTTGTTATTTTGTTGGCTTCAAAATATCTGTGTTACAGTTTCAGTAACAAGTAGGTCACCCTACCATGAAACGCAACTTCTGGCACATTATAGCCTAAGTAGTTCTGTGTTTTAAAGTCCGGGAAAAAATTTGTATTCAAAAAGTTAAATGAATGTTTTTGATGAAAAAGTTGACATACTTATGAAATAAATAGTGTCCCTCCAGAAAAGATATCCGATTCACATGCCTTTTACGAAACAATACCGGATACTGAAAATAAAGCTTACAACTATAATTACCATTATAAAATCAGTTAAAGATTTAAAATTCTCCATATCGACACAAACGAGTAATATTGAAACTATGCAGGTAACTCGAGTAGTTTTAAGTTGGCCTACAACAAAAAAGAAAAAAAAAACGTTATTTTGAAATATATGATTGGCTGATTCGTGCCGATCTGTTTGAATTTTAGTAGTGAAATGAGTTTCTGACATTTCTGGTGGTGGGATTGATTTTTAATGTTTCCTCATGTAAATTTTGCTGCTTCATGTGTAAACATAAAATTCTAATTATTTATGTGTAGAAATGTCTAACATCGTGAACAGGAGACCAACTTATAACTTACAGGTACTACACATCACCATTATTTACACATAAACTTCTTTAGCTATTGTAACTATGATCAAAAATATCATCTTAACCAATTTGCAGCTTTGAATTGACGCGTCCCGCGTCCCGACAGATATTTTTCTTCAGAAGGCACACTCTGTCGAAACTCGCAGGCTGGCTACCGCAATAAATATTAAGGGCTTGGTGAGCGTGCTAGCAGAATGGCGCCAGAATTCCAAGGCGGAATTAACACGTGGTGTAGGGGCCACATGCGGAGGAAGACAGGCGCAGCTGCGTCTCGCAGCTTACAAGGGGATTCTAAGCTCAAACCTACAGCTGCGTTCCTCCCGAGATGGCTACCGTAATAAATGATGGGAGCTTTTGGCGGGCGTGCGAGAATAATAGCGACACTATATCCGGAGGCAGGAGAAACACTGCGCCGACCAAGAGGCCCACCAAGTGTCCCAGCACGTGCAGGACGGAGCACTTAAACTTATATGCCAGAATCGAGGGACCACCAAGTATGCCAGCACGTGCGGGTAGCCGGAGCGCCGAACACGTTTTACGACCCAGAAGTTAACCTGTTAATCGAAAATAAAACTGACATATGTTAACTCGCAAAGAAGGTGAATTTATTTGGTAAATTGGACCTAGGGAGAGTAGCGTCAACATATTCCTACGCCCTAACACTGAGGGCTAGCATCAATTGCTGGGGCCTTACGCCGAGAGCAGACTCAATACCTACTTATACGCCATAGCACTGGGGAGGTATCAAAATAATTAATTAAATACTCTTTTTTTAAAAGTTAAAGTGTCCTCCTACTTATTTAAGCGTATCCTGGTTCGCAGGCAAGATATCGTTTTCTGTTATTCAACGGAATTCGTACAGAGTGGTGGTGGTGGTGGTATAAGTTTGTGGTGCGATATCATTGATGAGTTTTCTGGTGAAAAGGTGGCCAACCAGAAGTAAGGCCTGCTTCCAGACTATCATGCAGTCAATTAGCTAATGGACACGCATATATCGGAGGGTGCCATTCGCCATTTTGCTTCTAAAAGAGCTGTGGCATGACCGTGCGACAGAAAGGCCAATACACTCTGCATTTATAGGCTGTTCGCGGTTACTTCCAACATTTTNCTGTGGCATGACCGTGCGACAGAAAGGCCAATACACTCTGCATTTATAGGCTGTTCGCGGTTACTTCCAACATTTTCTGAAGCCCTGCTTAAGTTCTGCATCCAGAATATTTCTCCGTCTCATGCAAACAATGTTTAACTGAGTCAAGGTTACTTCTACTACAGGTTGGGAAGAACTATGCTAAATGTTTGGCAGCCAAAAATGTTCGCCACTAGGTAAGCACTAGTGTCGGCAATGTACCAGATTTTATCAATTTTCTACGTTAAAAAAACTGGATAGTTTTAATAATTATAAATCAAAAGTTACCTTCTGGAACACTGCGTGCCTGGTGGCGGAAATTTTCCCGCCAAACTCTCCCGCCAAACTCTCCCATAAGAAATCACGTTTTTTTTCTAACCTGAGTAGAATGAACCTTAGCAGAGTATAGAAAATTACACCAAAGGGATAACGTACCGGATTCGTTCGCACTCAGTGTAATATTATTTTGCATAGGAACTATTTTTTACTTGGCATTACCAACACACATATTTTTCTCACAGTTTTTATTCATATTAGTTATAAGTGAAATACTATAATGTATATATATAATATACGTAACAGCTCAATTTAACTAAAAATAATATACTTCAATGTTAACATAAGTATAAAAAGCTTGTAACAGGTGACATATATTGGAAACAACCAAACACGTAATACATGGGATGATTTTTCAAAGGTTTGATTCAAAAAATTTAAATAAACCGCGAATAGACTACAACAAGACGCGGGCTCTGTACAAGTGGCCTCGCTGATCCTGAGCACCTGGCAGTGTCGGCAATGTCGACTTGGGTAAGCTGGCGTGCAGTGTTCGGCTCGGCTCGGCTCTGACCGTTCGGCAAGATTCGGGTCAGGTTGGTTTCGCTCGGTTGGCCTAGATAGCTCTGCACAACAAGACCACCACCGTGAAAAAAAAAAACACACACACATTATTTTTCCCATGTATTCTGACGTAGTGGAGAAGTTCTGTACAGTACAAAATTGAAAGGGTATGCGCTCAGTGATTATAATATGTTATATATTGAATAGTTATAAACAAAAATACCCTTAGGCATTTTTGCTGGCACCCCAACTATTTTGTGGGAAAAAAAGAAAGTTCGAAGTTTTCACGTTGGGTCCTGCTACAAATATCCAAGAACACAACACAGTGGTTTTAGACTTCCCTAGAACTTACTACCACAGGCACTGGTGCTCGCCTTGCCCTCAAAATAAGATGCAGGTGGAGTGAAAGTGGTAAGAATGATGTACATCACACAGTGAGTGAAAGCATCACCTGATACTCACTTTTTATTAATACTCAACCCATCACCTTTGGNTAATAATTATAAATCAAAAGTTACCTTCTGGAACACTGCGTGCCTGGTGGCGGAAATTTTCCCGCCAAACTCTCCCGCCAAACTCTCCCATAAGAAATCACGTTTTTTTTCTAACCTGAGTAGAATGAACCTTAGCAGAGTATAGAAAATTACACCAAAGGGATAACGTACCGGATTCGTTCGCACTCAGTGTAATATTATTTTGCATAGGAACTATTTTTTACTTGGCATTACCAACACACATATTTTTCTCACAGTTTTTATTCACATTAGTTATAAGTGAAATACTATAATGTATATATATAATATACGTAACAGCTCAATTTAACTAAAAATAATATACTTCAATGTTAACATAAGTATAAAAAGCTTGTAACAGGTGACATATTTTGGACACAACCAAACACGCTATACATGGGATGATTTTTCAAAGGTTTGATTCAAAAAATTTAAATAAACCGCGAATAGACTACAACAAGACGCGGGCTCTGTACAAGTGGCCTCGCTGATCCTGAGCACCTGGCAGTGTCGGCAATGTCGACTTGGGTAAGCTGGCGTGCAGTGTTCGGCTCGGCTCGGCTCTGACCGTTCGGCAAGATTCGGGTCAGGTTGGTTTCGCTCGGTTGGCCTAGATAGCTCTGCACAACAAGACCACCACCGTGAAAAAAAAAAACACACACACATTATTTTTCCCATGTATTCTGACGTAGTGGAGAAGTTCTGTACAGTACAAAATTGAAAGGGTATGCGCTCAGTGATTATAATATGTTATATATTGAATAGTTATAAACAAAAATACCCTTAGGCATTTTTGCTGGCACCCCAACTATTTTGTGGGAAAAAAAAAAAGTTCGAAGTTTTCACGTTGGGTCCTGCTACAAATATCCAAGAACACAACACAGTGGTTTTAGACTTCCCTAGAACTTACTACCACAGGCACTGGTGCTCGACTTGCCCTCAAAATAAGATGCAGGTGGAGTGAAAGTGGTAAGAGTGATGTACATCACACAGTGAGTGAAAGCATCACCTGATACTCACTTTTTATTAATACTCAACCCATCACCTTTGGNGTGATGTACATCACACAGTGAGTGAAAGCATCACCTGATACTCACTTTTTATTAATACTCAACCCATCACCTTTGGCCTTTGTTCTGTTAGGGTCACTCAAACACTACTTTCAATAACGACAAAAGTCTCTTTCACTCATAGAGTATGGCTTGCAAATAGAGGTGGTAACTGAAACCGTTCCAGATTATCTGAATTTGTACGGCTCTTTCAGTAAATTACTATCAACCTATAAAAAAAAAGAGTTTGCATTACTGGTAACAAAAGTGATCTTCCTAGCTGACTACAGTGCACAAATCGTTCTGCCCAGTTCAAAAGAACGTGACAATGTATATTGGAAGTATACGCAGTACAGACACGTTCATATGAAATGAATTATCTATGATCTTAATTGTAGAGCTGCAGGTACAACTGAACAGGTTATATAATGGATTCTCTCAACTTAAATCCGTTAGGGTCTGCTCTGCTCAGCTCATATGAGCTCACAGCGCAATGATTACCACAGTTGGGACTTGTACATTATAAAATACAGTTCCGATAGTTCCTTCNTCATATGAGCTCACAGCGCAATGATTACCACAGTTGGGACTTGTACATTATAAAATACAGTTCCGATAGTTCCTTCAGGGCTCAACAGGACTTGTATTTGTGATTTTCTGTGCGTTGCATTTAATAAATAGATATGCATCCTTCCAACAAAATAATAAAATTAAAAATATTTTTTTTTGCAAACTTTTTTTTTTTTGTATATGGTGTTTCTCCTGTCCTATACTTACATGCATCTCCGTCAATCGTTCTGAAATATCTCGGCATTGGTGCAACTTTTGTTTCTTTGATAGTGCAAAATGAAATACTGTACGAATAGTGTGATCAAATAACTTTTTTTTAAATCAAATTTCTGCAGTTCCANGATTTTCTGTGCGTTGCATTTAATAAATAGATATGCATCCTTCCAACAAAATAATAAAATTAAAAATATTTTTTTTGCAAACTTTTTTTTTTTTTTTGTATATGGTGTTTCTCCTATCCTATACTTACATGTATCTCCGTCAATCGTTCTGAAATATCTCGGCATTGGTGCAACTTTTGTTTCTTCGATAGTGCAAAATGAAATACTGTACGAATAGTGTGATCAAATAACTTTTTTTTAAATCAAATTTCTGCAGTTCCATTTACAGAACACTGTACTCTCCGAAAAAATANATTTACAGAACACTGTACTCTCCGAAAAAATACATAGCCTAGTCAGGAGTTTCATATCCGCGTACTTCCACCCAAGAAAACTTAGATTGTTTCCGTATTCGGAGATCTTTCGCTTTTGGCCAAAAGTTTCCTCCAATAGGTAGTTTGACCTGAGCGGATTACAAGGTGTCCGAGATGACTAGGCCCTATTTAAAGGGTGCAATAAATGACATGTCATCTACGTGCCCCCGAGGGTTTTCCACACAAGCCCTGTGAAACTATGTTGNTTAAAGGGTGCAATAAATGACATGTCATCTACGTGCCCCCGAGGGTTTTCCACACAAGCCCTGTGAAACTATGTTGAAAGGAACTGATCTGAGAAGAACCGAAGTGCCGCTACTTGCACTTGGCATCATCTTAAAATGCATTCCAGCTGCGANAAAGGAACTGATCTGAGAAGAACCGAAGTGCCGCTACTTGCACTTGGCATCATCTTAAAATGCATTCCAGCTGCGAAGGCACGATTTTGGCAGCCAGTGTGCTGTAACATGACACAAACGAAAGTAACAAACGCCCCATATAAAAAATTCTGTATCACTGAAGCGTGAACGATTCAAAACGTATATTAAATTGTATATTATGACAGCCTTACCCACACACACCAGGCCACGCAGAAATACGCGGACGGGAAAGAGTTATTCTACAAATGATAAACTTTGCGTGGTCACAAAACAGCTGTATTAAGTGTGATAAAATAAACTTCCTTTTAAAATATAGTAATGTGCAGGTGTTTCAAATGAAATGCAAGTCAAACCGTGCGTGGATATTTTGCTTCGTATCTCTTTGCTCCATACGTTCTTGCTAGTACTAACGTCGACAAAATATGCCTGTTTGATATCACTTCGACGAGGCTTCTGATCTGTCACAGGGTATTTTTCACAGATTTATACATTAATTTGAAGCAGTGTATATCAAACCCGAGTCCTTTAAAAAAAAGTACGAGGCGGAAAGTTTACTTTTAAAAAGACGTAAATAATACTTCAGAGAAAGTGCAGCCAACTTTGCTGCGATCTGTTCGCCATCTTGCATCTGCGCTACTCCAAAGCCAAGTCCTTCCACGAAATGACTCGTTTTGCGTGTACAAAATACAGATATACGAACGAATATCCAGAGTTTTATATTTTCAGCAATCTCGTGTGTATTTTTTCATGTAAAATATTTCCGTGTAGCAGCGATTCTGCTTGCTAATAATTTCTATTCGGCCTCTCATCATTCAATCTTTCTCAGGCCGGCTCGCCATTTTTTCTTTCGGCCGTCCCTCCCACTTTAGCTACAAGGCAAAAATAATGTTAATTATTTATTAAAACCATTCATCGTTTTGTGTTGCAATCATTTCTAGGAAAAATTATATTTATGTAAATGGGATGTATTGTCATCAAAGCGCGCTCGGTGCCACGGTTGATTTATAAATAGCATCGATATATGCAAACTTTAAACAACTCGATCTCACCTCTATAACGAGCAGACGCCACTTTAAATAGCGAAATAGTTTATTATTATTATTATTACTACTATAAATGGAAATATACTGTCCGGCAATTTTCCCGAATTCCTAATATTCCCAAACTTCCCATAAAAAATAACGTCCAAAATACTACCGCATAATAACCACAGCATAATAACCATCTATAATAAACGTTGCTTCACAGTTTTGTGTCAGAAACATGTGTGCCTGCCAAAAATAAGTGACCTCCAAGGCTGGTTGTGTCACAAAATTTGACCTACAGTTCACAGCAGTGAACAAAATTTTCCTAGGAAAAATATTTGCGAGAAACATATTACAAAAAGACACCCCACTACTGAAAAAATCTCACATGAGTGTTGTTTAAATCTTCGCTGCATAATAAAATATGTAGTGTTACGTGTCGCGGAGTTGCCTCGAGCGAGCGAGCGGAAAAGGACACAGTAGTGATACGATGGTGGGCGGCAAGTCATTAGGGGATGTTTGAATGACAGAAGAGCGAAAATCCTATCAGAGTTTTAGTTACAAAGTGTGGCGCCGCGCATTCTTCCGCCTGGTGCCGTGATAAGTCTTTTCGGCTCGCACGTTCCTGACTTTCAGCAGATTGAATTTCCGTATTTATCTGAAAAATGTTCTGGATTAATGACCTAGTTTCTCGCAGTGTGACTCGGGGTGCGGCGAACATTCCAGGTCAAAGCCAGCGAATATAAAAGCGCGTCAGGCCTCCGAGTGGGGAGTTTACGAGAGTCAGGAATCTGGGTGATTGTGTGGCGTTCAGCGATAAACGACGAGCTACAAGAGCAATGAGGAGCCCCGGAAGTGACCAGCGGGAGGAAAATCTGCTACACCGAGCACCAGAGCAGTGAAGGTGCGACTGGCCGGCTGGACTATTGGACTGCATGTGTGAGTGAAAGACATTACAAATGATGGCAACAGACAGACTGAACGTGTGTAATGATGAGTGTGAGTTGATTGACTATAACCAAACAGAAACATTAAGGACTTTAATTAGAGTTGAAATAGACGTTAAATATTGTGCTCACTGAGAAATAAAAAGAGTAATAGTGGAGATAGACGATCTAATGCTGCAAATAATAGCTGTGTGACTACATTATAAATCAAGTTTAGTTATTTTATTTTTATTAAAACCTCCATCCCTCACGAACTCAGATTAACCCCTCATGCATCTTGTAACACTGGTGTCAGAAGTGGGATGGAGGCATTTAATTGTAAATGAAGTTAGGCAATAGGCAAGTAATTAGCGATATGACAAGTTATTTAATTAAAATAGTGGTAGGCTGAAATACGAAGACTGTTTTNAATTAAAATAGTGGTAGGCTGAAATACGAAGACTGTTTTGTACAAACATCGCAGTGAATGTTAACTCGGGAAATGTCTACAGAACTGGAAGCATTAATTCAGGGGCTAAGCAGCAAAGTGAGCGCAGTGCAAATAGCTTGAGGGGAGATGTAAATAACCAAATTAGTAGCAAATAGTGTAAACGATAATGTAAATAGCCAGATAACTAACGTAGGTGAATTAGTAACTAGGCAAATAGACACTATAAATAAAATTGTAGACAGGAAAAAACACTCAGTAAATAAAAATGTAGACAGGAAAATAAACTCTGTAAATTAAAATGTAGACAGGAAAATAGTANGAAAAAACACTCAGTAAATAAAAATGTAGACAGGAAAATAAACTCTGTAAATTAAAATGTAGACAGGAAAATAGTAGGCATTAGAGACTTTGTAAATACGACAGTTGATTGTGGAGACGAGAAAATTTACAATGTAAATGAAAGAATGGACAGTGTAAAAGAANCTTTGTAAATACGACAGTTGATTGTGGAGACGAGAAAATTTACAATGTAAATGAAAGAATGGACAGTGTAAAAGAATGAACTGACAGTGTAAATGAGAGAATGGCCAGTGTATAAAATGAAGTGAAACAGAAGATCAAGGCAGTAAAGGAGCAGATGGGGGAATTTCTTCCGCTACGATCACATCAGCATCAGACAAAAGTGGGGAAGCAGCGCAATTCGTAACTAACACAGCAACCTCGAAAGACAGTCAGCAGGTCTACAGTATTGGTGTAGCGCAGCCAGAAGTGTAGAAATCAGTCTCAACTAAACCCGCCTTTTATGATGGCCAGATTTTTTGGCTGGAATACCATTAGTGGTTTGAAATAGTCGCCACCTGAATGGACGATCAGTAAAACAGCGGGCTTACTACCTCGCCGCAGCACTGAGAGGCCCCGCACTGAGCATACTACGATGTCTGCCAGAGCGACATCGACTAGAGTTCCCCACACTGATGTCGGTCTTGGAGCTACCTTTTGGCAACAGGTACCTGCGACATGCCCGCCATGCACAGCTGCGAAGATGCACTCGGCGACCAGGAGAGCCACTGCAGGAGCCACGGCAAGACATCGTGCGGCTTTCCCACCTATCTATTGAAGGGTGCCTGCCCCAGGAGGCGCGCAACGTTGTAGCATTCGGCTTTTTCATCGATGTCATCGCCGGCACAGAGATACGGCAAGCGGTATATCTGGATGCACCCCACAATACGCAGGATGCACTGGCCCGAGCTCTACAGGTGGAGGCAGCAAGACAGGAGCGCGCACTCTGATGTCCAGTGTGGACAGTGATGCTGAATGAATATAGCAAACACAGCATGAAGGAGATACTGAAGGAGTTGCAGTTGACTTTGAGAGATCGCTTCCAGGGCACGTGCTGCAGAGCTTCGCTGCCCACCACCCAAACGGCGGANCTATCTATTGAAGGGTGCCTGCCCCAGGAGGCGCGCAACGTTGTAGCATTCGGCTTTTTCATCGATGTCATCGCCGTCACAGAGATACGGCAAGCGGTATATCTGGATGCACCCCACAATACGCAGGATGCACTGGCCCGAGCTCTACAGGTGGAGGCAGCAAGACAGGAGCGCGCACTCCGATGTCCAGTGTGGACAGTGATGCTGAATGAATATAGCAAAAACAGCATGAAGGAGATACTGAAGGGGTTGCAGTTGACTTTGAGAGATCGCTTCCAGGGCACGTGCTGCAGAGCTTCGCTGCCCACCACCCAAACGGCGGANGGTTGCAGTTGACTTTGAGAGATCGCTTCCAGGGCACGTGCTGCAGAGCTTCGCTGCCCACCACCCAAACGGCGGAAGTGATGGTCATGTGGACAGCTGGCGGAATGATTGACAGCTGACCTGGCTGACGTTACAGCCCCTCCTCCCCCCTTCCGGAGGAACCGATGTCTTGGGAGGATGAGCGAGTAAATTATGGTAATTTAAGTCTCTTGGTGCAACGCAGTATTTGAGAAATTTCTGGGCTATGGCCTACGACACTATAAATACCGCCGCGACCGGAGGGTATCGGAACTTTCAAACATGGACATGTCGTTTGAAAAATAATTCAATATTTTTTTTATGCACTATATACTGGGACTGATTTAGGTTATCTGATTGCATTAACTTCTTTGGGGTAATTGTAAATTGTACAGTTTTGATTAAATTGATTAATTACTGTAAATAAGAAGTGGTAGCCATTTATTGTGAGATAGTATGTCAGCAGTATTATCTTTGTAGTATTTGTAAATAAAGTAAGAGAATGTTATTAACTTTTTTTATTTAATTAAGACCTCCATTCTTAAAAGAACCTTAACCAAGCCCACTGGCTTTGAGAAATTGTAACAATNTTTTTTTATTTAATTAAGACCTCCATTCTTAAAAGAACCTTAACCAAGCCCACTGGCTTTGAGAAATTGTAACAATGTTTTACTTTTCATAAACATTTTGTAAACAAAAATGTCATTATGCACAAAATGCGAACAAAGATTTCAATGTTATTTGGAAAAGTCCAGAGTGGTCGCACGAGACTAATAAATATGAGCGGAAAATAACCTATCTCGTATCTTAAACATGATACGACACTGCAGCAGAACACTGAGCATTAACACAGTCCCTTGTAAACAATAAACAATAGAGACTAGAGATGCTGTACACTCATCGTAAAACATTCTACCAGCCTTAGGTATTAAAATATCTGCTTCAGATTTTGAGGGAGTGTTCAGAAAATCATGGTGGATTATTTAAAATATTCTCCGCAAAAACGACACATGAACCCNTCAGATTTTGAGGGAGTGTTCAGAAAATCATGGTGGATTATTTAAAATATTCTCCGCAAAAACGACACATGAACCCGTAAGTCCTTATGATAGCTACGGCCTCAATTATGCTGTGACTATGTACCTATAGTTATAAATAAAACTGGTTTTACAAATTTTGTTGTAAAGTGAACTTGTGACTGTAACAATTTGTGCAGTGAAAAATAAATAGATTGTATGAATTAAAATATTTCCTCTGCTTGCATTAAAGAAACTGTTGGGGGTCCGGCAAAACGTACATCATATCAAAGGGGTCCTCGAAATCACAAAGTTTAAGAACCACTGGGCTATCTGGATTTTCACGGTAAGTTTAGCACTTTTGAAAGACCTGCTAAGGATCTACTTTTCTTCTCATTCTGTGTCATTCCACAGTATGTGCAGTACAATTAACAATGGGATGGGCAGTAGGACTTTATTCAGACGCCATTCTAGTGAAAACTGTAGAACTGTTAGGAATGAAGATGTGTTACTAATATGCACATTCATATTCTGGTGTGTTTAAAACAAGAAATACTAACTTCACTAATATCATTGGCTATAAATTTAAACACCGCCTTCACACTGGACCGTCAAGTATTAATTTTATTTATTCACTACTAACTTAACTGGGAGTCTGTATGCCAGTGTGTATTGTAGCATATTATGTAGTTATGAGTATAACCTGTTCACGGTTTCTTCACAATTTTAACAAACCTTTGAAAAATCACCTCATTTATGTCGTGCATGGTTGTCTCCTAAATACAACATGCATCACAAGCGTTTTATACTTATGTCAAAATAAAAATACCTTATTTTTGGTTAAATTAAAATGTTACATATTATATTTTATTTACAAATGATAACATTTCCCTTATTATTAATATGAATAAAAACAGGGAGAAAATAGGTGTATTGGCAGTGGCTAGTAAGAAATAGTTCTCATGCAAAATATTATTACACTGAGGAGTACGCACGAATGTGGGTGCGTTGTCCACTTGGTGTAACATTTTCTAGACTTTGTTAAGTTTTGTTTGCTCGAGGCGGAGGAATATCATGGAAGTAGATCTTTTTCAGAAAAAATTAAAGTAACCGTGAATGGAATATAGGGATGCNTCCCCCACCCCACCACCCCTCTACGGAGTGTCTGTGACTCCGTCCCTTTCGTCGCAGACACCTTATACCACAACCTCGCCGGATTTATTGAAATGCTCCACCGAACCGCTCCGACTGTTGCTGCTGCACGAGCAAAGCTGGGTTTACAATACCAACATCATGTGTTAAGAATTATGCAGTAAGCGCTGATCTGGAACACGGAAACACGTCTTCTGTATTTCCACTTTTGATTCCTAATTCGTAATTCCAGCCAATGGGAACAGGCGACAAGCCGGTCATGGTAACCTTTGTACGTAACCTAACCTCGTATAACAACCATCTTTAAGCAGATCATACTTCAAAACCGACATTTTCTATCAGATAAGAATACTTTTGTGGGAAATAGACAATCGTAAACATGTGCACCCACACTCCTTTTTAATATTTCTTATACTTACATTACTGTAACTAACTGTTTACCACCAACACCGAGTGCTTTGTTCTGATTGGTTGCCGCCACACAAGTTTCACTCAAGATATAAAATATGATTAATTATTTTAACGCTTAAGGAAATCCCAACAACGCACACGACCTGCTAAGTTCTATTGGTTCAGTTCTTTTAATAACGCAAAATTGAACGATTAATTTTTTTTTATTGTATACCCAGCTTTACTCAACACTTAAAATAAACATTTNTTAATAACGCAAAATTGAACGATTAATTTTTTTTTATTGTATACCCAGCTTTACTCAACACTTAAAATAAACATTTGAAAATAAAAATTAATCTCCCTGTGACCACACATAATCTAACGATAACAACGTTGTCGCCACGAGCTGCGGCAGTTNCAAAATAAAAATTAATCTCCCTGTGACCACACATAATCTAACGATAACAACGTTGTCGCCACGAGCTGCGGCAGTTGAATGTCAAGAACACGCACACTGCCCGCGACCCTTTCTGTCCACTTACTGCAGCGCTACACACTATCTACTTTAGATATAGTGTTTACAGCCGTGGCTGATCTCAGGGGTGTGCGATGAACTGTTGCAACGTAAGCTGGCGTTAGCTGTGTGATGTACGCTTTTGCTTGTTAGTCTATGCTTCCGCCGCTGAAACGTGGACGTGTGTAATGGGACCCTTGCTGCTCGCTTGTGAGTGGTCGGAATGCATTCAGTTTCCCCAGGCTGCACGGTGGTTACTGGTTCCTGCTGCGTGCACCGATTATGTATGGCAGTGAGAAAGAATAAGCTTACCTTGCAACACTTCATCACACGCCACTGGCTGATCTAGAGATCCACTAGGGAGCTCCTACTCGAGATGTGGGACACTGCATTATGTTCAAACCACATGCTCACAAGAAAGCATTAAATGTTAATACTTCATATTTATTTCAGTTCGTAGTGGATAGTCTATATAAATACTTTTTAATTAGTTTATTATTACTGTACTATTAACAATGTACATATTTCAAGAATAATATAATATGCAGACAGGCCCAAGCTCCCTTAAACCTCCTTTAAATCCGCCAATGGTTTACAACGCCGTACTGAGACCTTTAGGCCCTGCATTATCACCTCTAGTTACACATCAAGTTAAAACGGTAACTGTCAGATGGAGCAAAGCAAAATAGTGTATTGCGGCCCATAGTTAATGCTAACTAGAACTTTTACCAAGGGGTTAAACTATCAACAACTTGAAGTAGTAGACAANATTGCGGCCCATAGTTAATGCTAACTAGAACTTTTACCAAGGGGTTAAACTATCAACAACTTGAAGTAGTAGACAAACATTTATTCCTTTAGTTAAGCTTAAAAGTAATTGCGTCTCGATATATCGACAACTGTACCATAACGGTCACTAAGATAATAACAACACTCGTCCTNCATTATCACCTCTAGTTACACATCAAGTTAAAACGGTAACTGTCAGATGGAGCAAAGCAAAATAGTGTATTGCGGCCCATAGTTAATGCTAACTAGAACTTTTACCAAGGGGTTAAACTATCAACAACTTGAAGTAGTAGACAAGCATTTATTCCTTTAGTTAAGCTTAAAAGTAATTGCGTCTCGATATATTGACAACTGTACCATAACGGTCACTAAGATAATAACAACACTCGTCCGAGGAAATCACGTTACAGCGCGCAGGAATTGTCTGAAAGACATCGAGAAATCGTCAACAGCCTTCATGACGTCTAATCATGCCATTTATCACTAAATGCATTTACAAAAAGAAGATTTAATGCCTTTAAACTCACCTCTCTAGTCATGTGATCACTTAACGTTCTTTACGGAACTCCGAGTCCCTGTGATCGCTCACGAACGGCCTTTTTTCAGGTGAACTTTCCTCTAACGCAACAGTCTCAGCACAAATTGCTCGTTAGTTAACGGCCTTTCTGAACTGGGTCTGTCTTTGGTGGAACCTGTTTACCCCCNAATGGAATAGCGGTTGGTTTTGGTGGGGCGAGTTTCTAAAACCTTACAGCGAAATCATTCTGAATTTATCTCATTGATCTTCCTGTGTCTGGTCATTCGTGAGACCATGTGCATGTTAATAACCGCTTTTCCAGTGTGTAAATTAACTCATCGGTCATAGTTTATATATATATATATATACACACATATATATGTCATCACCTGCAACAGAAAAAAACGCCAATTAACGTGGTATAAGTTGACTCGTTGGCCGTATTGTAGACCTACACATATACATATCACCACTTACAACAAACAACCTACCAAATAACAGTGATTTCTGTAATCCTTAGAGGTAACGTGATTTTTGGCTCTTCCTATATATATTAATAACTACCAGAAAATTAGTGAACAACACTCAATGATTTTCAGATACCCCTTGGTGTATCTGTTTTATTATACACTACAAGGCTACGTTAGTCTACGAAAACACTTTTAGGAACATTAGAGATATTTATAATGTGTTTACNTTATTATACACTACAAGGCTACGTTAGTCTACGAAAACACTTTTAGGAACATTAGAGATATTTATAATGTGTTTACATACTAATTTCATAACACTTAACTAAAGTCGTCAATTAAACATCTCTAATGTGTGACTGTTCATGCCATAAAAATGCAGACGCTAAATTTTCTGATATACGTATGTATTTATAGTTTCTTTCCAACTACACGCTACGAAATAATGTTACCAACACGTTCCTCAACACACCTCAGATACTTAAATATTTATGAAATGAAAAAAATCCCACTAANGAAATAATGTTACCAACACGTTCCTCAACACACCTCAGATACTTAAATATTTATGAAATGAAAAAAATCCCACTAACCAATAAATTCAATATCCGAGAAAAATTTTACGTCTATAAAAATAAAAAATAAAAATAATAATAACCGTCGAAATCTACTTTATGGTGATTCCAAAGGGAAATCAATTAGTTTCTTGATATCCCGTCAACTGTCGTTGTGGAAAATAACGGAAACATGGAACTTCAAAATCCACACAGACAACGTTCGTAGTAATAAATTACACTAACTTAATAAAAATATGTTTTTAATACGGTAACTCGGATATCTTAGGGTGCCAAGAACCTAAGTGCGGGACGTTTCGTAATCAAACTTACCCCAAACTATACGATACGCCATCCACCGGAATCTAAACGATCACGCAGAGAGTCACAGGTGAGATTGCTTGTTCAATCCTGAAGTCACGGGCGCGTGTATGGCGTGTTATTGCGTAATTATGTTTATTTCAGTGTGTGTAGGGCTGGCCTCTTCCGAAAACAATACTCGATTCACGTACGAGGTAAAATTTGGAGGTGGTATTGTGCTGGGTGGTGGGGAGGAATAAAAAACAATGTTTCTATTATTCTCTCCTTACACGGAATTTGTCAGTCACGGAGTGTGTGTAATCCCCGGGCATAATTCACAACTAATTCTGCGAGGAACTGAAATCACGAATCCAAACTGCGGAGTCTTAACACTATTCATTTGTAAGTAAGGCTTTGTTGTTCTTCCAGCTTCAACATGGAATTGAGGCAGTTCGTTTGGATCAGTATCNTATTCATTTGTAAGTAAGGCTTTGTTGTTCTTCCAGCTTCAACATGGAATTGAGGCAGTTCGTTTGGATCAGTATCGATTGTGATTCTGTGGCCTATGACCTCTGCTATTGAGTAAAAATACCAATAATTGTTCATAGTAGTTGTTTTTTTAAATTATATCCAAATACCTAATAAACTCGTGTGAAAGCTGTTTTCAAACATTTTGAGAAAGGGAATTTTTATTTGTCTTGGGGTGTTTTTTATTGCTAAAAACGGAATTCTGTAACATGTACTAGGCAGGGAAAATGTGCATATTTATATGAAACCAAAGGAACAGTGAACATGTGATCTTAAACATGCATTGAGAGTTTTGTGTTTCAAGTATTTTACTTACCCTGTGACCAAATGAATTTTGTCGTTAAAACCATATTCGGCGATACTAACATTCCGCTAACTTCTTATCCAGCAATTCTTTATTGTAAGTTGAACCTCGCTATTTTCCACAGAGAAAAAAGTGCTCGAAAATTTTATTGAGAAGACTTTAGGATAAATCTATAAGACATTCTTGTGATCGATGAATTAATGAATACAAAGACATGTGCTTTAGTATTTACAGTTCCCCATATGGCTGAAATTATATTTCCAATTACACTATCATTACAGTAGAGTGTTATACCAGCGATGATGTAGATAGAACATGTAAGTATAGAAAGTAGAAATTTTGTAGTTGAAATTTTTTTTTTTTATTTAAGTACTAAAATTTTTTTAACTTATATAAAGCTGATTTATTTAATGAAAAAAAATTGCGATTTACACTGTTGCCATAACAAAACCGCACGATTGCCATAAAATAAGGCATTGACCACGCGGAAGACAAGCTACCTCGCTAACTTGCTAGCACGAGGAATTCAGAATGTAAAAGGTGTATTCTGTCTCGGTTCGAGAATGATAGCCCTGTTGTAAAACACGCAAACATCCCACAAACTGAAAATACGTCGTCTCTAAACCATTTTTGCACCTCAGATTTAAATCCAGTAAAGAATGTTTCCACCAGTACCCCCGAAATTTTCTTTGCAGATATTTGAGAGAGTAAATATTGGCTTGAGTGGTTTGATGGTTTGAGTTTATACACGTCGGTCTGACTTTTACTTCTGAAAGGGAAAAGAGAAGGAGGGAAGAAAAAAAGAAAGAGTGAGAAAATAGAGAAATTCACCAAGAAAACCTGAAGTTTTGTCCACCAGGAATTGCCAATCGTGCGTGCTCGCCAACTTCGTAAGCTGACATCATCCACGGAGGAAAATGTGTGTAAAATAATCACGAAGTTAACTTGTAGGAAGTTCATAATTCGTTTCGTTTGTGTGGATTTTATTAAAGTTTCAGTCGTCAACTATTCTGCAATGCATGTCGTTAGTAAACTACATTTTTCAGACGCACAACTTACTCGATTACAGGGCGTTACGTGTATGATCCTGACCTGCTGCAGTGCAGGTGGTTGTGCTTGCTTCATGAAGTTATTTATTGCCAACGACAACGTTCCCCAGACGTTCGAGGTCTAACAGCGTGGGAACGCTAGGGGCGACCGAGACATGCGCATCGACTGTCTCATCGCTTCTACGCGCAAAGCAGTGAACTGGCGTGCAAGTCTTGGAGTCGATAACCCTACTATTTACAGACGCGTAACGTTTCTCGAATGCTATTCGTAAGCAGACCTCACTCAAACACTTTGGACGGTTTCTTTAATAAAACGTTTTCTGCTGGAGCTGTGCGCACAGTTCGGTCGCCTCCCAAGCGGCCGCCGTAGGAACCCTGGCAATGCAACACGAGTGCTAGCTTGTAGGTACTGTAGCTGATGCCGCGCCCGCTGTGTTAGCCACGCTGCCCGAGTCCATTGTGCTTCTGTGGAAATCTCTAGTCATCTCAATTACTATCGCAATCGGTCCGTTAAGCCTATGGGCCGCAATGGAAGTTCCCTTGCAAGAGTCCATCCATGCCTGCATGGCCACTTGTTAGGATGGTTCTATGGTACATTTGGACGACTTCTGGCCGTTTCCATGGACGTTTTCGTAATAGCCCCTGTGCAATTTTCGATAGAAGGTTTCCTAATAGGTTGAAATTATAGCCGATCAGAGCGAGGGTGGTGGAATTTGATATTAATAATGGTTTTAATTTTATTTATTTTGTTTTAAGAAACAGTGATAAGACCATAATAAAAAATAATTAGTAAATAAAAAACGCGGAAATATTTACTGAACCTAAAACAGCACTGTGTGAAAATTATTGTAAACATTCTTGTTCATTTAACACTAAAGTTCCACTTATCACAACAAAACGTTTAGGTTCTGTGCATTAACTTATGAGTGAAGTTCGTTCCTGAACGACAGCCGTGGAAGTGAAATTATAACAAATACACTCACGGAAGTAAGTATCGTGTGACAGGTCATTGCAAAGAAACCTCCATACTTTCTTGCATGCGGGCTCGTATAGCAGGTGCCTCGTAGAAGCTTTCGTACGAGCATGTGCGGAAAATTGTATCGTGGCACACAGGAGATACTCTGCGACTCCTTCACGAGTAGTGCGTATTGTGACAAGGGTGTTAACGTATATATTGTTTCTCGTTATACTATTGCGTTTGCGGCAATAGGTCTTGCTTCCGACACGTAATGAATTCGAATGAGTGTGTACTTAAACTTTAGTAGTATAAATTTAACTAGAAGACCTATGAGAAGAAGGTTACTTTGAAGAAATAAAATTATTTAATTCTATTACTAGAAAAGCAATCAAAATTATCGCTTACTCTCTAGTGAACTATATTTCTTCTCTGTCAGGTTGGCTGTCCTGCAACAAGGGTGTATTCTGCGCCGAGTTATTTTCTTGCACGAACCAGAGTCTAATTTGAAGAAGAATGAAAGGGAACGTTCTGCACACACACCCACCCCTCCCGTATGTATCGCCCCAGCCCCACCCCTTATTCTGTAATTAGCATGTAGGCAGCCATATGGCAGGAGGGGACGGCCCCTCACCGTGGTTGATCGGCAGGGATTATCACCTTATGTCACCAGATACGAGGCCACAGAAGGTCAGCTACATGTGTCATGTGGCAGGATATGTGGGAACATGAACGGATGGCGCAAATGTGAGGGTACCCGACTTCCGAAGTGGTTCTCGAGTCGGGTTTAATATCTCGCGGTCTGTGATTTTTAGCCCAATTTTTATGAAACTATTTAAGATTTTATTGATTATGAATAATCACGTGTTACAACTTGTACACTATAAAGAAGCTTGCCTCTAAAAGACCACGGGGGCCGCGGTGGTGTAGTAGTTAAACAACTCGCCTCCCACCTAGGCGAACCGGGCTTGAGTCCCGGCAGGGCTGCTCACAGATTTTCGCAAGTGGGAATCGTTCCGGAGGGGTTTTTTTTCCTCGAGAATCTCCCCCCCCCCCTTTTTTTTTTCATTCCGGCGCTGCTCCATACTTACCTCGCTTCACCCTCATCGGCTCTCAAGACCTCGATGTTAAGAACAGCCCAAATCTTTTCTCTTCACACACTCACTCTCTCCCTCTCTAATATAACCAAATTCCCAATTGTCCATTTCGTTGTACTATTGTCACGCTGTCATCGCTTTAGGTAGCATAATAATTAAAATTTCAATGAAACTAAATAAGAAAAGAGCACTGCCAGGTATAAAATAAAAATTGTGGTGTCTATAAATATATTAATAAGAGCAAGAAAAGTTCGGAGTGATAAAGTTTCTAATTTAAAGCAAAATCTCAAGAACCAGCAGTTTTCATTCAAAAAGCCTACTGTTGAGACTGAAGCTTGTGTTAAGGTAAGCTTCATAGTAGCTGAAAAGATTGCAAAAAAGTCAAAACCTTTTTCAGAGGGAGAATTTGTCAAAGAGTGCCTGGGGCCTGCCGCTGAAATTCTGTGTCCATCACAGAGAAATTTGTTTTCTAAAGTAAGCCTTTCTGCAACAACTATTTTGAGACGTATTGATGATATGGCAGATGATATCAATGATTCTATTAAGGATGAAGCGTCTGCATTTGTATTTTATTCAATTGCTATTGATGAGAGTACTGACATCACCGACACTGCACAACTGGCTGTTTTTGTTCGGGGAATCAATGATAATTTCAATATTACTGAAGAGTTGTTAAGCCTACATCCGATGCAAGGCACCACTAAAGGAACTGATTTGTTTCAAAGTTTAATGAATGTGCTTGATAAGTTTAACCTTAATCTAAAAAATCTGGTAGGAATTGCCACTGATGGTTGTCCATCAATGGTGGGCAAAAACAAAGGAGTAGTTACTTTGGTTCAGGAAAGAAAAGGGGACGATGTTTTGATGAACTATCACTGTATTATACACCAACAAAGCTTGTGTGCCAAGAAGGTAGGCTTCGAAAATGTGATGGACATTGTTGTTAGAACAGTAAATTTCATTAGATCTCACGGGCTCAAACATCGGCAATTTCAATCCTTTCTGGCTGAAATGGATGCAGATTACGGAGACATACCTTACTTTTGTGACGTTCGTTGGCTTTCTCGAGGAGAAATGTTAAAGAGGGTGTTTGAACTGAGAGATGCTATAAAGGCCTTTATGCACGACAAAGAAAAGTCAGTCAATGAATTCAACAACCCTTCANATGCTATAAAGGCCTTTATGCACGACAAAGAAAAGTCAGTCAATGAATTCAACAACCCTTCATGGGTAAGTGATTTCGCATTTTGCGCAGACATCACAATGCATTTGAATATATTTAAAAAAAAATTGCAACATCCTGACAACTTCATTCACAACCTCTTTGACTGTATCAAATCATTTGAGTGCAAGCTTGATCTGTGGCAAGATCAACTCATGGACTACAATTTCACTCATTTTGAGAAATTGTCAGAATGTGATGGTTTTGACATGAGCAAGTATGTCACAGCTTTAGTGGAACTAAAAGATGAATTTAACTCCAGGTTCTTGGACTTTAGGAAAAGTGAAAAGTTAATTGACTTGTTTTCCCGGCCTTTTAGTGTAAAGGTCAGTGATGTGCCAGGAAACCTTCAAATGGAACTGACAGACTTACAGTGCAACTCAGACTTAAAGGAAAAGTTCAACTTGGGACTAACTGAAATCTATTCTAAGTATATTGACAAAGACAACTTTCCCAATATCAGGTTAAACGCCCTTAAAATGATGTCTCTCTTTGCCAGCACATATGTTTGCGAACAGTTGTTTTCAAAAATGAATTTTGTCAAGAATAAAACCAGAAGTAGATTGACTAACGTTCATCTGGAAAATTCAATCAAAGTATCAACTTCGAAAATCAGACCAGATATTGACAAGCTTGTGAAGAGGATGCAATACCAAACTTCCCATTAAATTCTCTCGAAAACTATTATTGTATTTTTAATGCAATTTCGAACTTCATTTATACTCAAACTGTATTTCAATTTACAAAAAAACTAAATTTATAATCGTGTACCTTATAAACGAAATGTTTTGTGTGAAATAAACAAATTTAAATTCAATATGTGTTTTTCTGCTTATATCACACCTTGTTCGTATGTTTATGGGTATGATAAACCATGCGGCCCCCAAGACGTAACACAAATCTGATGTGGCCCTTTAAGGTAGAAAGGTTGCTGACCCCTGCAGTACAGTATTGTTACAATTTCTCAAAGTCAGTGGATTAAACCAGGTTCGTTAAGGGATGGAGGTCGTAATTACACAAAATAGTTAACTATATTTTCCTAATTTATTTAAAATAAATACAAAGAAAATACTTTCTTCTCAATATCTCACAATAAATTGATATATCCTGCTATTTACAATTAATAACTTCCATCAATAAAATTTACAATTACCTCAAAGAAATTAATGTAATTAAATACCTTAAATCAGTCCCAATAACAGTGTGTGAAAAACTGTTGAATTACTTTATAAATAATCTGTCCATATTTGACAGTTCCAATATTTACAACAAAATCCGTACCATGTGTTCGTTTCAGTCCCACCTCAGTTCGGTTCAGGTCCCACCAGTCCGCAATATTCTCCGAGCGCCCTCGTGTAGAGTAGCCTTCACTCGTCGGGTTTCACGCCCCTCTCGACCGTTAACGCCACAAACACCTCGTCCGCCTTCGCCTCGCAATCTTCCGCCGTCGTCGTCCTTCCTCTTTACCGATGTCCCTCGCGGCACTCGAATTCGCCCTGTAACAGCATTCGGCAAAAGACTTTTACCAAAGACTATCAACCGTCCAGCTGTGGCTGTATTTATAGTGTCGTCGGCGATCGTCCAGAAATTTCTACAAATGCTGCGTTGCGCCGAGGGTCTTATTTCCCAGAATATTCTTACTCATCCTCTATGTTAGCCATGTAGCACTTACATGTTCAGTTACCAAGTCCTTAGATTAAAGCACGGAGTGCTTCCATTTCTGCTAAAATCCTTCTAGTTATCATTCACTGTGAAACAATCCCAATTATGAGGTCTATCTCTAGCATTACTTAATACGTTTATCTTACTAGTTAATAGCCTACTGTGTCACCTAACAATTAGATTATTGAACGAATATCGCCATCCAACTTCTGACACCAGTGTTACAATTTCTCAAAGTCAGTGGGCTTAGCCAAGTTATTTAAGGGACGTAAGCCTTAGTTAAATAAAATAGTTAATAGCATTTCCTAATTTGATTACAAGCACTAGAAAGAAAATATTCTCGAATTAATATCCCACAATAAATGGCTATCACTTGCTATTTCCAACTAATATTTACATAAAAGTCTATCATCTCACCGAAATTAATGCAATAAAATTACTAAAATCAGTCCCAATTAACATTGTATCACCACCGAAAGAATTAGTTTATAAATTATATATCCACATTTGGCAGTGCCAATATTTACAATAACGACCGTTTCACTTGCTCATACAGTCCCACCTTATTTTAGTCCAGACTGTCCAGATTCCACCAGTACGGAATGTTCTACTTTAGACCACTGCGAGTGCCCCTATGCCCAGTAGCACTTTACTCGTCGGGTACCACGCTATTTCGTCTGTCTACACTGCACAAACACTTGTCCGCTGTCGTCTCGCACCCTCCGCCGTCGTCCGTACTGTTAACTGATGTCCCTCGTTCCACCAGACTTCGTCAGATCACCACATTTCAGCCAGATGGCTACCAGAATGACTGCCAATTCTCAGGCTGCGGCGGTATTTATGATAAATTTTCTAAATATATAAACTAGCTGTAATCCATTTCTTAATTTTTGTTGAATTTATTCTATTGCTATTTACAAGCAAGAAGACACGATGTTCAGAAATATAACCTAATAATACATCCGCAAAATGTATTTTAAAATAATCAATTTGTTTATTGTTATTTGTTTAGCAATTATGTTATGTAATAATAATTTTTAACCAACTGGGAAGATATTGTAAATATAACCTCATTGTAGTGATTCTTATTATTTCTTAAAACGACTATAATGTTTGAAATAATTTTGCATGAACTAACTAATGAATAAATTCAGGTGCTTCCAATAAACTTGTTCAATATCACAGAAATCTGTTATATTTAAACAAAAGATAATGCAAAAATCGCCTCTATGTGGACTGCATAAGTTTCAGTATAGGCCAAAAAAGCTATCCTTTGCTATTGCTCATGTTAATACACTCAGACACGCACTGCAATAATACTGTTACTTCAAAGTTACTTTTTTACTGAAAGTCTATAAAGTTTAGACAAACGTCTATTTAAACGTGAAAACTTTGTGGGCACGGAGTTCTTTCGCGAAATAGCGTCAACCTAGGCGTTTACTCTTTCATCACTATCGGGAAAGCTAGTGATGTGCACTTTTTAGCCAGCCAGAGTAGTTTCCAAGGCGCCGAGGAATACGCAAGTTAATTAATCGCTTTGGTGATCACGGCCATGCACAGGAATCCGCGCGTATAGGCTGTTCATGGTAAACTGAGCACTTTTGAAAGCCTTGCTTACGATCTGTATGCGCATTGTGTATTCTTCCACCATACGTACAATTAACATTGTCGTGGGTCTGAACACTTTATTCATACGTCGGCCAAGTGAAAATGTATAATTATTGTACAAGTAAATTGTTCACAAATTCGCTAATTCTTACACTTAAATACTTAAAAAAAATAATAACCTAAAATAAAATAAATTATTTCAGTATTCACAAATGTTTACCTAATAATTTTAATTCAACGTTAAAACACGAAACTACTTTCCCTCCGTCGTTACCAACTTTACTGGGCGCTTGCTAGTCGATTTGCCCGTTAAAATATGTGCAGATAAGGGCAATAACATTAATCAAGGGTTGATTTCAAATGTGTTCACTTCACCATGAATAGCGTAGTACTTATACTGAAATAAGGTAGCAATTAGCTTCGCTAGAAAACATTTCACAAACAAAACGTTCGCTTGTATGCTACTTAAAAATGACTTCGAACACGTTTTCCATAATTTCACTACTGCTGCAACATAATGCCTGCTTTTTCGGAGTGCTGAATGGCGAAAATGTGCATAATTTAATTTGCGAGCTTTCTTGTGCCTTCGACAGGAGTAAATTCATTCCACGCTCAGACTTCCCAGCGTCGTGTGCATGCGAAGAGTGATAATGCCTATAGGTTGTTCACGGTAAAGTGAGCACTTTTGATGCCCTAGTTAGTTTTTCCTTTCAGTCATTTTTTTTATCCTTTACCCACCTTTCAAAATAAATATTGCCATGTAAGTAATAAATATATATATATAAGTAATAAAATAATATAAGTAATGTATTCCAACGCGCTTGGAAATTAACGTCGAAAGCTAAAATTATATATATATATATATATATATATATATATATATATATATATATATATNTTACATACATCTTTGTTTTGGCATTCTAAAAGTTAGCTCAAAAGCCTCATAGAATCTCGTGTCAGCGTGTCAAGATATTCAAGGTCAAAAGTAGCGAAAATCGGTTTTCTGTCAATATCTTGTTTCCTATACTTCAAATGATGTTTAAAAATATTAAGAATCTTGTAGAACATCAAATTCTCTAAAAATTTGGTCTTCGACGATATGTTATATAATAAACCGTACTCGAGATAGAGCGCGAAGAGTGGGAAGCGCCTATCCGTTATGTCAGATGTGGAATCCAATGCATAGTACTGTTTATAAAATTAATTATTTACTGAGCCGAATATAACAGACAACGAGGATGATGATAACGAACTGGAAATTCAATTTGGGCGACCATAATAGGAAGACGATGACGAACAAGAGGAATATTAAGCTGCATACTTGCTATTGATAATCAGAGTAACACAAACAAATCCACCTTACATTTCAAATTAAATAAATTGTAATAGATTTACGATAAAATTATAATAAATAAATATGTAATTACAATGTATTTAAACTATTTCATTTCAATATCTTATTATTAATTTAAATTAACAAAATATTATCAAACGGACGTCTTATTTATGAATAATATATAAATATTAGTTATAAATAAGTAAATCATTTACATTTCTCCATAATAATAATTTTCAGTAAATAATTAATTTTATAAACTGTACTCTGCATTGGATTCCACAGTCGACATAACGTTATCCTATATACGGATAGGCGCTTCCCGCTCTTCGCGCTCTATCTCGAGAACGGTTAATTATATAACATGTCATCTAAGACCAAATTTGTATATAATTTTATGCTCTACAAGTTTTGTAATAACTTTAAACATCATTTGAAACATAGGAAACAAGATATTTACACAAAACAGATTTTCGCTACCTTTGACCTTGAATATCTTGACACGCNCATTTGAAACATAGGAAACAAGATATTTACACAAAACAGATTTTCGCTACCTTTGACCTTGAATATCTTGACACGCAGACACGAGATTCTATGAGACTTTTAAGTTAACTTTTAGTATAACAAAACAAAGATGTATTCAAATTTTCAGCTTTCTAACTTTCATTCCGAATTTGAATCCCTATTTGACTGGACTACAAGGCGCTGAACCGGCATGCAATGCTTCCATGGTCACACTTTCCTGTGCAAATTACGTATGTAACAGTGGGACTTCATTACTCCTGATAAAAGCCCGCTGATGTAACTACTACCTACTGCAAGGTTTTACTTTTTCCTATCTGTTAGGAAACTGCACAAGCAAGTACTCAAAATTCAATTTCTTACCATTTTCAATATTTTTTCTTATTGAATACACGTAACATGATAAAAAAAACCAAACCGTACGGAGCTTAACTGGTTTTTATCTTTTCTGGCAAAAATACCGTATTTCCAGGATATTTATTTGCTGAGGTAGCCTACGCGTAAACGTGCACCAATGAATGTACAGAAAATATGTCCGAACTATACTAAACTCTTAAGTAGGGCTTTCAAAAATGCTCACCTAAAAATCGCTGGCNGCCTACGCGTAAACGTGCACCAATGAATGTACAGAAAATATGTCCGAACTATACTAAACTCTTAAGTAGGGCTTTCAAAAATGCTCACCTAAAAATCGCTGGCACATACTGAAAGCTTAGTGTTTAGTTTAAAGATCACTGAAAATCGTTCTTATTGTCTATATTTATGTGCTGATTTCTAACATCCTCGCCGTGTTAATTGGATTGAATGACACACAGCTATAACCGTTAGGCCGCGACGATGTAAACCGCTCTTTACTGCCCACGTGAGGTGGTAATGTTTATGAAAATAAAGCACGTTCGTACACATGTTGTTTAAGAATGGCTTACTAAACACAAATATGGTGAATTTTTATTAATAATATTTTATTTTACTAAACACGTTTGTGTGAGTTTGAGGTGAAACTGCCTCGTTAAGAGTCAAGTGCGAAATGATATGTATTATTTACTTTACAAGAAAATATCATAAGAGGCAGAATAAACAAAACATTCATAATGATAGGATTTACGTGAGGCGTCAGTGTCACAGCTGTTAGCAGAGAGCGGCTTTTTGCTTGTGGCTCAAAGAATAAAGCGGGAAGTAGCTATAGNGCGTCAGTGTCACAGCTGTTAGCAGAGAGCGGCTTTTTGCTTGTGGCTCAAAGAATAAAGCGGGAAGTAGCTATAGACTGTCCACTGTATCTTCACACTTTTTGAACCAATCCTAAAAAAATTCACCTAGTGTATGATGTGTTCGGTTGTTTCCGAAATGTGTCATGCATAATCGTTTTATACTTCTGTTAACATAAAAGTCTCTTAAATTTAGTTGAATTGAATTTTTACTTATATTTTATTTATCAGTTTATTATATTCAATTTTGAATTAATATACATAGAAACTTAGATTATAAAACAGGTGTGTTCGTAATGCCTAGTAAGAAATAATTGTCAAGCAAAATATTATTAAAATAAGTGCGCATAAATTCGGTGCATTACCGCTATGGTGTAATTTTCTGGAATTAGTCACGCTTTGATTGCTTGAGGCGGAGGAATATCCTGAAAGGATAACTTCAGCAGGGCTTCAGTTCAGAGAAGTTGTGAAGAGCCGTGAACGGACTTATACACCTAACGGTGGTAGTGTTTTATAAAGCTCAGCCGTCCATCCCGGCAGTACATGCCGTATGAGAGTACTTGAGATGCCTCCTGCTGTCGTCGAATATTGTGTTTCGATCATGACTTGATGAGGGAACGAAGCAGAGGACGTGGGCGGCGATGCTCTCTGTGAGGTCTGATCCCGAGCGGGCANACGAAGCAGAGGACGTGGGCGGCGATGCTCTCTGTGAGGTCTGATCCCGAGCGGGCAAGACCTATTGTTACTGCAGCGGCAATAAGGCGACCTGTCGTGGGGACGCTATGAAAAGCGAGCCAGAGAGAGAGAGAGAGAGAGAGCAGGCCTGTGTTGGTGGCTGGTCGGGAGGGCGAAGGAGGAATGTTTTGTCGTGATTACCCGAGNCATGCCGTATGAGAGTACTTGAGATGCCTCCTGCTGTCGTCGAATATTGTGTTTCGATCATGACTTGATGAGGGAAAGAAGCAGAGGACGTGGGCGGCGATGCTCTCTGTGAGGTCTGATCCCGAGCGGGCAAGACCTATTGTTACTGCAGCGGCAATAAGGCGACCTGTCGTGGGGACGCTATGAAAAGCGAGCCACAGAGAGAGAGAGCAGGCCTGTGTTGGTGGCTGGTCGGGAGGGCGAAGGAGGAATGTTTTGTCGTGATTACCCGAGTCGTGACACGCCGCCTCGCGGGGCCCAGTGCACACCTGCACGCCTCCGAGCTACCGCCCGCCGAGATGAGCCGATTACCGCCACTCGTGCAGCCCTGGAGTGGAAGAGAAGGGGAGGGAGGGGTGGTTAGTGGGCGTGGCCAGGCACGACGCCGGCCAGCCGGGGCTGCGGCTCGCGTGACAAGTATATCTGTCCGCCGCTCAGGTCCGCAGCTCCTTAATCCTTATCGAGGGCCTGGTTGTTGCTGGCTCGGCCCGTTTGTGCCTATTGTGGGCGCACCGGCCTGCACGCTTAGCAGAGCCGCTGTTCGCGGTGAAGTGAGCACTTTTTGAAGCCCTCTCATTTGGAACAATAATCAATAAATATATTTTATTTTAGCCTTAGACGTTAACTCTCGAGTCCGGCGAAATACACAGTGTTCATTACTTACGTGGCAATATATATTTTCAAAAGTGGTGGAAGGATAAATAATGGCTGATAGGAAAAAAGTAACTAGGGCCACAAAAAGTGCTCGCTTTGCCGTGAACAGCCTAATAGTAATCCGAACATATTTTCTGTACATTCGTTATTTGCGCGTTTAAGCGTATCTCAGCAAATAAATGTCCCGGTAAAACGAATTTTTGTCAGACAACATTTAAAAAATCATTAATCTAAGCCCGTACAGTTTTTTTTAACATATCAAGTTTATTTTAAAAGATAATAAATCTTGAAAATGGTCAAAAATCTCCTTTTTAGAGCTTTCCTGTGCAGTTTTCTTATTAGGAAAGAGAAAAATTAAACTGTAAAGTCTTAGTTCAATCCATGGGCTTTCATCGCGTGTAGTAAAATCCCACTGTTGCAGATGTCATTTGNAAAACTGTAAAGTCTTAGTTCAATCCATGGGCTTTCATCGCGTGTAGTAAAATCCCACTGTTGCAGATGTCATTTGCACAGGAAAGCATAACAGCGGAAGCTCTGCACGCAGGTTCAGCGCTTTGCGCGTAGGGGCGACGTGGCGCTGGGCGCGCGCGTTATTGTCGCCCGTATCGCTGTGCCTAGGAAAAAAGGGGAGGGGGGAATCTCCGTGCCATGCACTCTAAAGCCGATATTACACGATACCTGTAGCCTTACTTGGTATTGCACAAGCTTCTACGAGGCCTGGGGCACGAGCCGGTATATCAGTCGCTATATGAGCCGCCATGGAAGATCGATATTACGCGACAGCAGTTTGCGTACTAGCATATGGCACCCTAGATGGGTGCGCAGTGTGTGATTTGTAGTAAATATGAACCTCATTTGTAGAACTGCTACCAGTTAGTAATTTGCGTAGGCCTATAAAAAAAACTAACCAGCACATCTTAATGCTGCTACATTACTGTTCGCCTTTTACATAAATTGATTGCTTACTAGTATTATTTCATTCATTTTCTTAAAAATGATTTGAAGTCACTAGAGTTCGAGTAAGTTATTTTTAAATTAGACGAAAACTGCTAACCGGTTGCAAAGCATAGTTTTTTTTTTTAACGTACTAAGTTATTATCAGCATGTAACAACATTTAGTGATAAAAACATGGNTTGCAAAGCATAGTTTTTTTTTTTAACGTACTAAGTTATTATCAGCATGTAACAACATTTAGTGATAAAAACATGGGATCCGAAGTTTTCATCGCCAATATTATTTGTCGTTGTCGTATTTTTAATCTATTTGAAAGAGTTTCAACCTCACGNAATCCGAAGTTTTCATCGCCAATATTATTTGTCGTTGTCGTATTTTTAATCTATTTGAAAGAGTTTCAACCTCACGGAATGTATAATCAATATGGAGGCGTCCTTTTCGGTTTCTTGATCAACTGTGATTGGTCAGGTACGAAACCTGGTATGGAACATGCCACGAAAAATAGGACGTGTCCTATTACCAAACCTGGTACGAAATCTGGCCGTACAAGGCGGGAAATACTGCCGGGTGCCACACTAGCCCGTATGACGGCCGCTATGGCGGACCTTGCACAAGCTTATACGGAATCTGTCGCCTTAGAGAGTGGAGAGATTTGGGCGATTCTTAACATCTAGGTCTTGAGAGCCGATGAGGGTGAGGTGAGTATGAGCAGCGTCGGAATGAAAGAGTGGGGGAACGGGAGATCCCCGAGAAAAGTCCGCCGACTAGCGGCATCGTCCGGCACGATGCCCACACCGGGAATCGAACCCGGTTTGCCTAGGTGGGAGGCGGGCAGTCTGACAACTACACCATCGCGACCCGCGTACTTAGGTTCCTGTCACTCTGTCAAATATGTTTCTTTTAAATTGCTTCAAATAAAGTCGGTCAAATACAATTGAATGTTTCTGAAGTCGCCGAAACGTCATTATCGCNTTCTTTTAAATTGCTTCAAATAAAGTCGGTCAAATACAATTGAATGTTTCTGAAGTCGCCGAAACGTCATTATCGCTGCCGTGTTTGTCTGGAAAAGTTGGGTGGCTTTAGTTTCCATCAAACATTTTGAAGCTTGGATATATTCTAAAATGTTTTTTGAATTTTGACGGACTCAGCCAATCAGAATAATACATGACAAAAATGGCCCTTCCCCACATGACTATAAACTTTAAAATGGCGAACAATTGCCTGAAACTAAATATGATTATGAAAGTAATTAATTTATATAGAAGCTCTTTGGACGTGAATGCCATTTGAAGTGATAAATAAATACACAATAATATTAATAACTCAGAGNGGACGTGAATGCCATTTGAAGTGATAAATAAATACACAATAATATTAATAACTCAGAGGCATTACATTTCATCGGGCAAAAAACATCTCTGATAAATAAAATTTAAATCTAAGAAAGAAGGGAAAATAAATTACATTTGTTACATTTCTTCCTGTAGTGGATGGTAAGGAAACACAACAGCAGTATCTCACTTTAAAAATAATGTATAATTTTGAAAATACAAAATAGACCACCTTAATAAAAAAAAACTGACAGTTTGACACATTTTCAAATACATTCAAGATTTTGATTTAATTTGTTGAATAGTAAAAATTTGATGGTCGTATTTCTTCTTCAAATTTTTTTTGTCAAATATATTTGAAGACGAAAATTCGACAGTGNAGTAAAAATTTGATGGTCGTATTTCTTCTTCAAATTTTTTTTGTCAAATATATTTGAAGACGAAAATTCGACAGTGTGACAGGGGTTTTAAGAGTGCATAGGCGGGACAGCCTCTTATTCCACGCTGCTCCAGCCGCACACACCACCAAAATGGAGTCACCGGCCAGCAACGTGTTTGAACGCTGTTCGCCAATCAGAAGTTGGTAACCTTGATAACTTACTTGCTAGCCGGCTCAGCCAACAGGGAATCTTTTGCAGCACGCATTAGCCAATCAGTGAAGGGCCATTCACAGAGCTTCACGCAGGCGATCAGGAAATTAGTAAGCCCGCATAAAGTGACCGCTACGCCATTTCGTGTCTGTGTATTTATCTACTCTGTGTCATGGTCCTTGGGCTGGAAAACTGCCTGTTCTGAATCCTCGTTCTATAAACGTTACAACCAAGGGTGGATAACTTAACAGTAACATTTAGTAACGTTATTTTACGAAGTAACGTATTAACTTGTTGCATAATTCGGTAAATACAGTATGCTATAGCTAATTGTAACAAAATAACGTTACGGTGCACGTGAAGGCATGACACATAACTCAGTAAAAGAGTAAAAGTTACGAGTATATTTGAGTTGCTGTAAGTAAAGTTATTTACATAACACTTTAGCTCGTGGTAACCTAATAGCATTAAGGTACACTATAACGTCATGGTCATGACAAAGTAAAAGTTATGACTATATTTGCGTTGCGGTGAATAACGTTATGTACATAACGCTTTAGCTCGTGGTAACCTAATAACGTTAAATTACACTATGGCATCATGGTCATAACAAAGTAAAAGTTATGTGNCGCTTTAGCTCGTGGTAACCTAATAACGTTAAATTACACTATGGCATCATGGTCATAACAAAGTAAAAGTTATGTGTATATTTTTGTTGCTGCGAATAACGTTATTCACATAACGCTATAGCTCGTGGTTACAAAGTAACCTTACTCTACATGATAAAGTCAAGGTACATAACTCAGTAAAAGATTTAAATATGTTTGTGTTCCTGTGAATAATTTNCGCTTTAGCTCGTGGTAACCTAATAACGTTAAATTACACTATGGCATCATGGTCATAACAAAGTAAAAGTTATGTGAATATTTTCGTTGCTGCGAATAACGTTATTCACATAACGCTATAGCTCGTGGTTACAAAGTAACCTTACTCTACATGATAAAGTCAAGGTACATAACTCAGTAAAAGATTTAAATATGTTTGTGTTCCTGTGAATAATTTTGTAATGTTTAATAATGTTGCGGCACACTATAATGTCACAGAATATAACTCTACATATGATTTGTCTTACTGATAATAATATTGTGGAATTCAATACAATATAAAGATTAATATTATTTTAACTGTACATATAATTAAGGACGACCTACGCTTTGAAATAATTATAGAAACGTATTTTTATTCAGACTGGTGATACGCCTAGAAATATGACAAAGCTTTACCAGTGTAGCTTATGTTCAACTTTTTTAAATACTTATTTTACTGTGGAAGAAATTTGTAAAGGAAATAAGTTATACACCAGCGCATATTACACAAGTGACGAGTTCATACTTCAATATCTATCATGGGCATCTGAGAAAAAAATACATCTCACGGTGTAATATACTACAAAGGTATTTAACTATTTCATATGAATATTTATTAAATAAACATGAAATACTGTACAAGTTATACACATGCACCAACCAACACATATCACACAAGCAAGAGCGTGATGTAATAATAATAAGAATACTTTAAATATATATTCGTAAAAACCCTTAATCCCCCATTGCCCAAAAAAGGAGTCACAAGCCACATTGTGAAGTTATTGAAAAAAAATGTTATAAAAATAAAATTTTGAAATTTTTTTGGGAAATTTGGGAAATCTTTAAGGAAAAAGAGAAATTTTGAAGGTTTTTTTTGGGGAAAAAAGGAATATTTCGAGGGAAAAACGGGAATATCACGTCATATGGTGACGTTTTCTTATCAAGGTTCGGTGGCTCCGGGGCTCCGTGTCACGAAACTGTTTAAACATACATTTTCTAACTACTCCTTATTTTATTCCAGTTCGATATTTTTGATTCCGAGGTATGAAATTGCTATATATATAAATATATATAAACTGAGGTGACAAAATTCATGGGATACCTCCTAATATCGTGTCGGACCTCCTTTTGCCCGGCGAAGTGCAGCAACTCGACGTGGCATGGACTCAACAAGTCGTTGGAAGTCCCCGGCAGAAATGTAGAGCCATGGTGCCTCTATAGTCCATAATTGCGAAAGTGTTGCCGGTGCAGGAGTTTGTGCACGAACTGACTTCTCGATTATGTCCCATAAATGTTCGATGGGATTCATGTCGGGCGATCTTGGTGGCCAAATCATTCGCTGGAATTGTCCAGAATGTTCTTCAAACCAATCGCGAACAGTTGTGGCCCGGTGACATGGCGCATTGTCATCCATAAAAATTCCATCTTTGTTTGGGTACATGATTTCCATGAATGGCTGCAAGTGGTCTCCAAGTAGCTGAACATAACCCTTTCCAGTCAATGATCGGTTCAGTTGGACCAGAGGACCCAGTCCATTCCATGTAAAAACAGCCCACACCATTATGGAGCCACCACCAGCTTGCACAGTTCCTTGTTGACAACTTGGGTCCATGGATTCGTGGGGTCTGCGCCACACTCGAACCCTACCATCAGCTCTTACCAACTGAAATCGGGACTCATCTGACCAAGCCACGGTTTTCCAGTTGTCTAGGGTCCAACCGATATGGTCACGAGCCCAGGAGAGGCGCTGCAGGCGATGTCGTGCTGTTAGTAAAGGCACTCGAGTCGGTCTTTTGCTGGCATAGCCCAGTACAGCCAAAGTTCGCCGCACTGTCCTAGCGGATACGTCCATCGTACGTCCCACATTTATTCCTGCAGTTATTTCACGCAGTGTTGCTTGTCTGTTAACACTGACCATCCTGCGCACACGTCGTTGGTCTCGGTCGTTAAGTGCAGGCGGTCGGCCACTGCGTTGTCCATGGTGGGAGGTTATGCCTGAAATTAGGTATTCTTGGCACACTCTTGACACTGTGGATCTCGGAATGTTGAATTCCCAAACCATTTCCGAAATGGAAAGTCCCATGCGTCTAGCAACTACCGCGTTCAAAGTCTGACAGAAAAAAAAACCCCCTAGCCCCAGTTTTTTTTTATCGCTGAATGTATACAGCAGATTACTGGTGCTGACCAGAACGGAGAAAAAAAAATAGTGCCACGGAAGGCGTCTTTAAATATTTAACATTGAAAATCTTGNCTGGTGCTGACCAGAACGGAGAAAAAAAAATAGTGCCACGGAAGGCGTCTTTAAATATTTAACATTGAAAATCTTGCCCCTTCACATACTGAAGTACCATCTCGTGACGTCAAATTTAACTGTGACATTTTCGGCACAGTGTCAGTATGCGCTTCAAGCAATTTACAAGCATATATATATTTTGCTGTGAATTAAAACTCTTGGTGCTGCTCCGTGCACGTTAGTAAGTACTATAAACGAGAGAAAAAACTTATAATATATAAGAGATGTATTTAAACCAAGAACAATCCAAAATGACGAAACAATTTTACATAAATTTTAATGTACTAATCCTTCCACGTTGCATGTTGTGATATGGTAGGCATACTGGATTTTTAAATTTTATGACATTGTATTTTTTTGAAAGGTGAGAGAGTGTGCCACTATCCGGCAAGTAGAAAAAAAGTTTTGAAAAAGTAAAATTAAACACGGAAATTTATATTTTATTCATTGTAATGTTATTTTATGATAAGTTTCTAATTGTAATACGATATTATTAATACCAAAAACGTAATGTGATACCTCTGACATGGGGAATTGTAATATAAAAATTATTTCCCATCTAATTTTTATGTTATTAAACAAAGAACTCATACACCGCCAAATACAAATAATTATGTTCATAAAATACAAACACTAAGATCAAACATATATATTTAATTCATTTTATAATTTAGTAAAACTTTACATTGACACGAAAACTTCTGTTTTTTTCCAACATAAACGTGATCAGTATCTGACCCTTCCGTTTCTAAACTGGAAGCTACTAAGCACCAGGGGCCGCGGTGCCTGAGCGGTTAGACTACTCGCCTCCCAACAAGGCGAATCGGGTTCAATCTCCGGCCGGGTCACCCCAGATTTTCGCAAGTGGTAATCGCACCGGACGATGCCGCTGGTCGGCGGGTTTTCTCGGGATCTTCCGTTTCCCCCTCCCTTGCATTCCAGCTCTGCTCCATTGTCACTTCATTTCACTATCATCGGTTCTCAAGACCTTGTTGTAAAGAGCCGCCCAAATATTTCAACTGAAGTCAACTCAACTAAGCAGCAGTGAAATAAAAGTGTATTTAGCTTGACGTTAGCCTGTTGCATGGCTGACTAGGCTCACTCTTAGCTATGATTGGCAAAACCGGCCCTTAGCAGAAAGTCAGTAGCAACAGCGAGGGCTCAGGGAAGAATCCAATTTGCCATTCAATACAACTGATTTTCGACAAGAAAGTTCCTACTTGCGTCATTATTTTGTAAAATCACTCTTATGTAATTCACTTTCAAGGTAGTTCTTAAACTATAAAAGACATCAACATATGACAGTGTTATCTGGTAGACATCTAATACGCGTAGAAATATTTTCCGTTTATACCAGAGCCAGAGCTAGGAACCACGGATATATTCAGCATGTGTGTTAAATAATTCCTGAAGTGCGTGAAAGGGATACATTGAAGCAGTGAGTTGTTCAAGTTAATGCTGTTAGTTGAGTTAAAGCTGCACATTTAGGTTATCAAATTGTTCAGAAAGAAGAAGTCGCCAGAAAATTATTTCATCAGGATTGCCAGCTAACACCCAAAAATGAAATACGTAGGCTGTACTTTTTCTAAATAAAAAATTCAATTAGATCGATGTAACTGAACATATTCGTAGCATCATACAAAACCGACAATCCATAAAAAAAAGTTTCCTTAAACAGTTATGTGTTACAGAACTGTGTAAAATACAACTACACATTAAAGTATAACTGTCTTGTATACAGGATGGGCTGAATTCGACCGAAAAACTGTGAGGTGATTCTTTATGCAAAATGAAGTGGCAAATATATAGGACATTTCGTAATTAAAGTAAATATTAAGAGCGAAATAAGTCCCCGAAAATTGAGATTTTGGAATGTATTTGTGCGAAATATCGGAAACCATGTGAGATGAAAGTACAATTCGCGGAACATTGTTTTCTGTTATAGGAATCGTCAACCTTAGATTAACAACACTCCCTGTTATGAAAATAACAGTGGTAGCCACCATATTATTGCCAGAAATTTCGTTACTGTCAGGAATTATGATAGTTTGATGCTTGTTTATTGAGCAGTATGATCTACGAAACTAAAATAGTCCCCTTGTTGCAACTGGCTAAGACCAACAGTTTTCGTTTAAAACGCACATAAAAATGCCGCTAGATTCCGCTGCAGCTATACAGCGCCTAGTACGCAGGCAATACTTCCTACACGCGTATATGGCCACTGCACAGCTTAAGGTGGCGGACAAAGTTAACACCTACTGCAAACACCGCGTACCATACATTAATTAGCATACAAAACTGTGCGTTTGTGGCGACAGTCGGTGTGTGATTCCATGCAGGACGTAAATATATTGGTATTGCCTACGCACCTGCAACTGTATCGCTGTAATGTTGAAACATTTGGTGCAGCAGCGTAGAACAATGCCGTTACAATGCATCACATTTAAGTGGTATCAGGTAACACGTTGCATTTGACAANTAAGTGGTATCAGGTAACACGTTGCATTTGACAAAAAAAGGTGTGGTATTCCATAGGTTTAGTTGTAGAAACATGTATCAGAAACACTTTTATAGGAAAGGCTCGATGGTACGGCGCCCATGTTCGACGCACAGTTCACATCACCGCACCAACGATTGACGGNTATCAGAAACCCTTTTATAGGAAAGGCTCGATGGTACGGCGCCCATGTTCGACGCACAGTTCACATCACCGCACCAACGATTGACGGGCACGGATGAAAACACCCTCATTGTCCCGAATAATCCCGGCAGCTGCAACGATAAGTGCGAAGAGGTCCTTTTCGGATTCCAACGCGGTTTCATATACCAGGCTGCGCATGTAACCCCAGGAGAAATAGTCCAATGAATTCATATCAGGGGATCGTGGAGGCCAGGGAACAGGACACCCACGGCCTATCCATCGTCCAGGAAATACGAGATTCAGGTGATCGCGCGCATCTCGCGAACTGTGGGCTGGGGCGCCGTCCTGCTGGAACCACATGGCCGCTCGTGTTTGTAACGGGACCTCTTCGAGTAATGTCGGCAGAGTTTCCGGTATAAATGCCGTGTACACATTGCTGGTGAGACGGTGTGGCATCAGGTAGGGGCCAAACAACATGGTATGTATTACGCTTGCTCAGACGTTGAAACCGAATCGCTGTTGATCCCCGTGGACGAATGGGGTAAGGAGGATTGACATCCGCCCACCCGTGTATATTTCGAAAATGTTGTATACCATCACGTTGAAAGGAAGCTTCGTCAGTGAAGAGAATATAGCTGTCAAAGTCAGACTGTGTTCTGAGTTGTCCCAGAAACCATGCTGCAAACTCCACGCGTCGAGGATAATCCGCAGAACCCACAACATGCAAACGTTGTACATGGAATCGATGTAGTAATGGCTTATGAAGCACTTGACCAATGGTACGGCTTCTCTTGAGTACTCTTGAAATAGTACGCGTACTCGCACGTGGGTTATTCTCAACGTGCCTCAACACATCCTCTTCAAAACTGGCTGTTCTTGCTGTCCGTCTGAGCCCTGCATTCACCTCCAAACTTCCTCGTTCTCTCAAACGTCGCTCCACAGACGCAAATGTGATGTGGCTGCTGTCTATGCAGAAATCTATCCCTGCACATTCTTTGCACTTTTCGTCAATTTCCCTCTGCCGCACAGTAGACGAGTAACATATCTGTCGGTTCCGGCCTTGTAAAGCGTTCCATTTTGTAGACACAACACGCACCTTGACCAACAGAAATGTAAGTGATACATTATGGCGTGATCAGATATTTAATCATTTCGTCTCGGAGTTTAATGGGCCGCATTCGCTGTAGCGCCTTTAGTGCCGTGATAACTGTCGTCTCAGGCGTGTAATTTACCACGTCAAACCGTACAGAGCTGTCTAGTGTGGTATTAGTGCCAGACATGTGGACCGCTCGCACAGCCTGTACACACATGTTTTATACTACATGCTGTATCTCACACACAGTTAGATGTTTACTCGCAAACGAATGGCCTGACAGTGTTGCATTATGGGAGCATTACTTTCAACTGTCGACGTGTCGTTTGTCAAAAGTAACACTTATGTACGCGCTAATAATACAGTATGGCTACCTGTACGTTTTTAGTTTGTGCGTTTAATGTCTCGTTGAAAGCGAAGTCATTAGATACGGGTCATACAACTAGGCACTTGAAAGGAGGAACTAAGGAAGAATTCGGCCATGAACTTTATTAAGGAACCATTCCAGAGTTAGTTTGCCTGGAGTGACTTCGGGAAACCATGGTTAACATAATTCTGGATGGCCTGGCTAGGATTCGAACCCGTGTCCTCCCGAATGCGAGTCCAGCATGTTACTGTTACCCCACTTCGCTCGGTCCCTGATTTATTAATGTCGGGAGATGTTTATGTGAACCGCCAGGGCTCATAAACGTTTGATGTTGCTTTATTTGACAGAATGGTGTAGGTAACACACTGGGCATCTAGTCGCAACTGCCTAGGACCACTGCTTTCGTACACAACGCACATGCATAAAGCTTCAACTGCAGCGATACATGTTCAGGCGCATGAGCAGCAGCGACAGCAATGCGGTTCCAGGCTCGTAGGCAATACCAATACTTCATGTAGGGAATCTCACACCGACTACGGCTGTTGCCAGGAACACATTGTCGGATGTAGTATCGTAAGCTTTTTAATGCATGGTAATTGTTGTTTACAGTAAGTAATAAATGTCCTCCACCATTGTCTGTGCAGTGGGAACAGAGGCTGATCATACAAGCATGTCTGACGTATTGCCTTCGTACGAGGCACTGTATAGCTGCAGCGGAATATAGCGGAATCTTTGTGTGCGTTTCAAACGGAAACGGTGGGTCCTAGGCAGTTGCAACCAAGGGACTATTTTAGTTTCGTAGATCATACTGCTCAATAAACCAGCATCAAACGTTCATAATTCCCGACAGTAACAATTTTGCCGACAGTTAGAGGGGTGGCCACCCCTGTTATTTTCATAATGGGAAGTGTTATTAATGTGAGTTTGCTTTTAGATTGAAGATCCTGATAGCATAAAACAATGTTCCGTGAATTGTACTTTCATCTCACCTGGTTTCCGATATTTCGCAAAAATACATTCCAAAATCTCAATTTTCGGGGATTTATTTCGCCCTTCATATTTAGCTTAGGTACACAGTGTCCTATTTATTTGCCACTTTATTTTTCATAAAGAATCACCTCACGAAGTTTGTCAGTCGAATTCAGCCCCATCCTGTATAGTGTAGTAAAGTAAAAGTAACATTCATGCGTTGTTCCGCCTTTGAGGTAGGATCAACATGAGTAGATAATAGAAGGCTGTGGTAACAAGAAATTGCTGCCAGAGAATCTAAAATTACAGGTTGGCCAACAAGAATTGGTAGGGAGTGGCCTGTAGCAGTACGTTGCTGGGTTTATAGGCACCTAAAATTTCACATAGGAAGAGAACACCTGGAATGCCAGACATTCCAGCACTATCTACCTCCTTACAGCTTGTTACTCGATGCAGTGGCTCGTTACTCAGTGTAGCTGTGGCGGGAAATGCTTTGATTTCTCAGGGATGGAAAGAAACGTCCACGTTCTATATAGGGTTGGAAGAGGAACTCTCATTCTCTAACTTAGGAACGAAAGTTTACCTCGCATGCATTACGATTCATCAGTGAGAAGCAGCGATGCGCAAGAATTCTAACTTGACGCATCTGAAGCCTGTACGGATTTCTCATTTTGTTAGAGTTCGAAGGATTTTTTTACATCTAAATGGAAAGTACTGTCAAGTTCCTCCTGATAAGCCTATCATTATAGAAAAGGTAATTTAAATCAAATTAAATGCGTGACAATTAAGTTATGCGCCATAATTAAGAGGACAAAAATAAAATTCCAGATATTAAAAGTAAGTTACAACGAACATGTGGTAACATCAGGAGAGCCTCAGGCATACCAACTTGAATATCAATACGAACATGTAGGTTCATATGTTTAAGATGTTTGGTTACCAGAATAATAAGCAGTTGTGTTGAGAAGTACTTTTCGTTGGTATAATTATATATTATGGTAAATATGGGAGAAGGGTGGTTATCGTTGAAGATACAGTTAAAAATTATTGTGTAGAACTTCACTAGAATAGATTTTGAACAACATAATTATTTTTAATGACCAGAAAATTATTTCTTGTTGAGATAATTTTGTTATTAAGTGATTTTATAGTATTGCACACGCCTAGTGTAAAATAACGAATAAAGTAGCGTATAGTGACTCCAGGAGCAGGGATTAGGGATAGGAAGCAGATTCCAGGAGACTTGCTGTTTCCTCATTCCACTTTGACAGCCGCCATCATGAATGTCCTTGAGCTTTGTTAAATAGCCATGAATTTTGAATCAACACCTGGCTTCTGGGAGACTATGGTTGTGTTTTCAGTTCCGAGATTTTCTAAAATATTAGTATACATTTTAATAATTTGCTGATAATTTGGCTACTTTAAAAAAAATGCCGGCGGAACCTTATCTAAAGGTGTGGTAATGATTGGCGTTGGATATAAATTCAATATTAATTTCAAATTTTTACATATTTATATTTTTTTCATTCAGGCCCGCTCAAGTAAAGTATCCAATTAATTACTTATAATGTTAATGCATGATTCAGATAAGCTACGGGTAAAAATTTCTTGCAAAAGAGAATTTCAAGATCAAAAAATTTTATACATTGAATAATAACAAAAGTACTGCTCATATAACATAATGGAATGATCAGCTAAGAAGAATATCTATCATGAATGTCAGGATCTATCTTGGATCCCAGTTCTGCAACGAGACAGACGGTTTCAAGCACTTAAATTGATCAAATACTGAAGTATTGTAATAGTTTTCAATGCTTCAGTATTCGAGGAGTCCCAAGTGATCGGGTTATTTGTAAGAATTATTTTTCCGGCAAGTTCTATTTGTATACGAGCATCTCAAATCAAAACTGACCAAGTGAACTTTTGTTGTGAAATGAGTTATGGCCATAGAAAATTCCACAAGTACCGTGGTATGTTCCTAAGGTGTAAAAACTGGCAAATCAGTGTTTATTCTTATCATACACGTTTTATACCAGCCTCTACTAATGGCAATAAATGTCAAAGTTATTAATATAGTCATGCATTTTGTTATTTCTTTGATAAAGATACTTCCAGCACGCACTGTAAACAACACATTCATTGACTTGTATTGAAAAGGTAGGAAAATGTATCGTATTTATAATAGTTTTATTTCAGCATTAAATAATTGCAAGATTTGTTACAACATAATTATGTTATTGTTACAAGACGTCTGAGGGGCGTATCTGAGTTCGTGAGGGATGGATGTTTTAATATAAAAGAACTCAATAGAATAATAGAATAATAGAACTAAAATAATATAAATAAAATTGATTTTTAATTTATTCACGCAGCTATTATTTATAGCATTGAATTATTTATTTCCACTAATACTCTTTATTTCTCAATTAACGCAATATTTAATGTATTTTTCAACTCCAATTAATGTACTTCTTAATTTCTCTGTTTGGTTATAGTCAATTAACTTATACTCCTCATTAACACACATTCAGTCTGTCTGTTACTCTGTTGTCATCATTTGTAATGTATTTTACTCACGCATCCAGTCCAATAGACCAGCCTGCCAGTCGCACTCCTCACTGCCCTATGCTCGCAGTCGCAGATTTTCCTCCCGCTGGTCACTTCCGGCACTACTCTTTGCTCTTCTAGCTCGTTGTATATCGCTTAACGTTGCACAATCGCCCATACTCCCGACTCTCACAAACTCCCGGCTCGGAGGCCCGTCGCACTATTGTACTATCTGTAGCCTTGATCTGGAAGGGTCAACAGATTCCGAGTCACACTGACAGAAACTATGGCATTAGTAATGACCATAACATTCCTTCAATGATATCTCAAAGAAACCCAATGCCCAAGTTCGGAAGCGGCACGCACCCTGATAGGCATAACAGGCACACTTTGTAAACATTCCTTTGTGAAAAGCCGCTGCGTCTACGGTTTCTACTGACAGCACGCGCCTCCATGAACCATCCGTGCATAGCACGCTCGCAGAGCGGCCGCCTGTAAAAGTATTAAGGCCAATGGTGCGATTGAAAAACTTAAAACAAAGAAAAAGTAACATTGCAAAGTCTGTGGAGAGTAACTTGGTTGCACTACCATTAGCAGCTGGAAATGTGCGAACGAAATAGACAAGGTAGGAAATGATTTTACCATTTAGTTAATTCAAATATTTAACTGTGGCATCAAAACAAGGGGGGGGGGACGTCCATTTATAACTAAACACCAACCACTTGTCTACTTATAAGTGCAGCTACGACATACAATTTACAGGGAGCCGCGGTGGTGCTGCGGTTAGACTACTCGCCTCCCACCAAGGGGAACCGGGTTCGATTTCCGGCGAGGTCGCCTCCGGATCTTTGCATATGGGATTCGTGCTAGACGATGCTGCTGGTCGGCGTGTTTTCTCGGGTATCTCCCGTTTCCTCCGCCCTTGCATTCCGGCGCTGCTCCATACTCACCTCGCTTCACCTTCATCGTCTTTGAAGACCTCGATGTTAATAACTGCCAACATCTCTACACATACAATTCATGAGCTGACATTGCTTTACAGATAGTTTTGGACTACGTGTTTTAGTTTGAAATATCCTGCATTGTGCTGACTCGGATCAACAAAACGAGAACAATTTTTTTCATCCACACATAAAAAAATATTTAGAACTATCGCTTAAGCAAAACAACGAAAATTTGTCTTAATAGTAACACACGAAAACAATAGTACTGGCCTTCTTTAATTTTCAAATTGCGGTGGAAGGTAATAGCAGTTTTAAAGCTTTATTTTCACAACACTGTTATAACTTGTGGCTAATTAAAATTTTACTGAATTAATTGGAAGTAAGCCCAATTAAATTTTTCCAATAACTTGATTGAAAAATAAGTTCCTGCTGGTTCGAGGAGTGTTGGTCATGACCATGAATATAAACAATGCGGCGGAAAGAAGAACTCCCAGTTTTTCACTTGTAAGAGGTTAAGGAAACCGCGTGATCATCGTGTGCATCCAAAGAGCGCGTGCAGTTCCACAACTCGATATCACTAGAGTTGCAAAAAAAAACTTATTGGGAGAGCACGATTTCGATGAACCATGGTTTGTTAAAGTGCTCATTCTGTGCTGGAAAAAAAAAGTGTTAGCCATTGCTTTACAAAAACTTTCAAAGAAAGAACATTAAGAGACAGATAAAAAGTTCCTAGCAAGTAAGCGTGGCTTCAGACTGAAACACGTTCATTTCACGGACGTGCTTCGTGTTTTTGCTTGTTCATTCACCTACATTTTTATACGTCCCAGAAAGCGTTATTTAATTAAAAAAAGTGCAGTTTTTTGTTTCTGTCAAAATGGCGTATTTTTATAAAAGGATAATTTTACGAAAGGAACTGAATAAAAAATTTAGTCAAACACATACGAGTATTCTTTGTGTTACCACATAGGTCAGCAAAGTAAGATTAACCGCAACAGAAAAATTTCAAAACGAACAATTGTTAATTATATTAAAAGGTAACAATCTCCAATACTATTCACAATATTTGTTGACATTTTTGGCCCCCCAGTAACTAAGTGGACGCAGTCTAAATTTAGCCTATAAGTCGGTTCAAATGTAAATGTTCATGATATGGGCGAGTTTCGTTTCCAGAGAAATTTTAACGGGCATTTGTTATGCAATTTATTCACTCTTCCATGTACGTGTGCAGAGTTATGTCCCTCTCGCCACAAACCGGCACGGGACAGTCTATTCCACATAATTTTTTTCCCCCTTTTATTGGCATTTATTTTTTTGGCAGATTTACAGGTTCGGTGACAGTTCGTAAGAAAGGGTGGCTAATCAAGACCTCCACAAATGAATGTACACCTATGCTCTACCGGGACTCGAACCCGGAACGCCTCAGGACGTAGGCCGGCACGCGACCAACTGCACTGCGGAGTTCCGTACTGAGATGTACGTAGAAAAAAAATACCACCTCTAATAGATCGGTTTGCAGTTCGCACGGATTAAAACTTACAATATGTCATGGTACATCTTGATATAATGGACTCTGTAACTACTCGCTTTAAACATTCAACAAAGTGTAGTGTTTAATAATCCCAGCAACTCAGAGGCCGAGTTTTCACCTGTGGGAAACGAGGCGGACGTTGCTGAGTGCTGGAAGAATANTGTTTAATAATCCCAGCAACTCAGAGGCCGAGTTTTCACCTGTGGGAAACGAGGCGGACGTTGCTGAGTGCTGGAAGAATATATTATGTTCCGTACCCCCGCTAATTATTGGCAAGTAATTTCAGTTTTGGAATACAATTTTTCTTGTGNGAAGAATATATTATGTTCCGTACCCCCGCTAATTATTGGCAAGTAATTTCAGTTTTGGAATACAATTTTTCTTGTGACTATTTGAACTGTTAAATAAGAATCTTTGAAGCAGTTTGTGTGAATTATGCAGTTTCAATTTTGTCTAGTTTTAAATATTTCCTATTTTTTGTTCAGCGTATGTACTTCANTTGTCTAGTTTTAAATATTTCCTATTTTTTGTTCAGCGTATGTACTGATATATCCACTAAAAAGAAATGGTCTTATTTTATGTTTCCAACTTGTTAAGCGTATTACTAAAACTGAGTTACATTTTCTGTATTATAATACTTAATACCTTTATTAGATTTCTTATACTACTAAAACTATTACTACTCATAAACTTTACTGTTAAACACACAGTTTGTTCAATAAAGTATTCTAACATTAATTACAAACAGAGTTACAGAAGTTCTGTGTAGTGGGGTGTTGGATTTATGATAATAGGAAATAAGTTATGATAAAATGTCACATCTAAAACACCAAAGTCATTTCCCCATTCATTTTCTTTTATTAATTATGTACATACATGCTAATTTAATGTAATTAGTTTTTTAGTTTATCTTCGGCAAAAATTTTAAAAATAACTTACTTACGTTTCATGACATTATAGACAAAAGCTAAAGGTTCCAAACCCACTCACATTCAGCCTTCTGTCTTATTGTGAAAAACGCAATGCAAACGAGACATTTGCAGACTTATGTTTATATCGTGTTTTTACGTTACACGACTTGAAACTCGGCTGCTAAACTTTTGTGGGAAAATGCGAATATATTTTTACTTTTTTTTTTTTATGTTTCGAGTTGCTCTTTTATTTAAAAAATGGATTTTAAGAAAGTTAACTACATCTTTGTTAGGTTATAAACACACCTGAATATTTTTTTCTTAACTTATTTAAAGAAAATGAATTATTCTTTCATGCCATGAAATTTAAATGGAAATTAAGAACTGCGTTCTCCATTATTTCCATATTAAATAATTTTATAATAATTAAGGTTTCGCAGTGCTTGTGTGTTTTTCTTTTTAAGGCTGTTAACTGTAGGTTTTTAATGCTGTTCACTGTAGGTTAAGCACTTTTTAAATCAACCTTTGAAAAATAATCACTGCCCATAACCACAGATCTACTATAGGCCTAGTACACACTGGTATGCATGCTTCCATTAAGCTTTTTTTCCTAACCTACCCTATTGCTAAGAATTAAGTGTACGTCCGAGGTAGGGACGGGTGCTAAATGTGCCTCAGAGCTAAGCCCCTTACGCTTACAGGAGAGCAAATTGCATGCAAGGGAGCGTTCATCGCGGCAGAGAGGGATTGGGCAGCCATGGCCGCCAATTTGGGCCATGACTGCCTCCCTAGAGTGTACCTATAGCTGAGGCTATATCTAAGAAGGGGAGGGGAAAACCCGGCATAGGCACCGTAGTAACTCCTCCCGACAGGAAAGAAGTTCAAAACTTATTCATGCATTATTGAAAATGCTACGGGAGACAGCTGGTGTGGAATCCATGCTCTTTAACGTGAAATTGAAAATCTATAAGAGAGTGTGCGGGGCTTGTGAGTGCAGGTGCCCTTGGGGTTGGACTGCTGTCAATATTTCTGCTCAGGCGAAACAGCACAATAATATTGACTGCAGTAATTGAATGCAGTGCCCCCCACCCCCTGCTTCTCGTCGAGTGCGTCGGAAAACTGGGCAGCTCAGTCATAGCACCTACTCCATCTTCGCTCTTCCGCACTGACATCGGGGTCTCCATGCCGTGGGTGAAAGCGGGGAGCAATAGCCCGGGGAACCACCCCCTCCCCATCCTCTAAAACGGTCCGTCGGTCTTGGGTGAGCTATTAAAATAGCTCGGTGGGACATCCGGGACCTACCAGTGATGGTGGCGAATCCGCTGGCCCAGGAGTGAAGGCTGACTTCAGGGATGATTCCAACGTCCGATGCATTCCATTACTTTCCTCACGCACCCGCAGTCGGCAGTCCGCATAATCCAGCAGTGAGGTTCGCTACACTTCGCTCGTGGCTCCTCGAGATCCCCCTACCCGCCTTGATCAAAGCTGCCTCCTGCACGATGCGCTTCGCCATCTCGTACTGAGTTACCAAGGTCCTTGGTGTCCATGACGACGCTGTCGCACCGGCCAGTTGGTCCGCGGGCTGGTATTCGAGTACTCCCAGCCACCCCAGAGCCTGGGGATCCCCTATCCGCCACCTGGGGACGTGACGAGTTGCGGAATAGTCGCCGCACCCAAGCTGCTGCAGTCCCGCCGCACCCAAGCTGCTGCAGTCCCGCCGCACTCGCAGAAGCCCCTCGCCCTCGCTGGTCCCAAGGGGCCGGCAGATCCCGGCGAGAGAGCAGCCATGAGCACGATGTTCATCCCACAGCAGCTCGGCTCGTGCTTCCAGTAGGTAAAGTTGGCAGCAAATAAAAGAAAGAAAGCCGAAGACGTTCAAATACTTGAAGTTTTATCGTGAGTGTATTGTTAAAATGCATGGCCACTTAGTTTGTGTAACTTGTTTGCTATACAATACACTACGAATTTTCAAAAAATAACACGTTTACATTCCTAACAATTCTTCCGGTTTTACTTTGAATGACGTATGAATAAAGTGATCACATCCGTGGCAATGCTTATGTTACATATGGTGGAAGGGTACAAAATGAGCAGGGTTTTTAAAAGTGCTCAGTTAACCACAACCAATTTATAATATAATATTAAGAAGTAAATTAAAATTCACTGCAAAAGTTGCTGCCAGTATTGTTGTAATTTTTCAATTAAAGGCAGAAATTTTCCGAAAGTTAATTCCGAATGTGTTCATTTAATATAGAACCAAGTGTAACAACTGAGCAGGAAGAAAGGCGGGATCCTCGCNAAGTTAATTCCGAATGTGTTCATTTAATATAGAACCAAGTGTAACAACTGAGCAGGAAGAAAGGCGGGATCCTCGCAGTGAGTACGAAGAGCAGACGCTGGAAGAACTGCAAGAACCAGTTCGGCGACACGTGTCACGTGCGCTCCACAGCGAACCATGAAATTGATCCCCGTCGAGTACCTGATCGTTCTCCGTCTCTCTCTCTCTCTTTCTCTCTCTTTATCGTGTCTCTCATCCTTGGCCGTGTCTCCACCCAGACCCACACGTATTTTCTGCGCACATCCTGTCTCAAGCCAAGAGGGAAAAAAATTTAGGTCGTAAAGCACTATAATAACCCGTCATTACCACGTCTGCCACCGATTTCAGCGATTTAGTGTTAGGATGATAAGAGGTGCTAACTGAGCCATCACATTGATGTTAGCCGCAGCAAATTGCCTCGAACTCTTCCTAATCCCCGCCCCATTTCTCCAAGGACATAGATCCTACGGGCATGGTAAACATTAACTTAGAAATTCAGTCGAACGTACATTTTATACAGGAAAACACTCTTCTTTAAAGCGGCAGTTACGTCCCGGCAACATGTTTTCGGCGGAATGATGACATGAATGTTTAAGGACATTATTTTTTAAACGTTGTAGGGGGGGAAATGGGAAAACAATTTTCAGAGGGTACTTAACTAACATTATTTTTAATGCGAGGTAAAAACAACACAGCTAACAATTTGAGACGGCTATTTAGGGAGCTAAAATATAAAAAATAATAAAGAAATTAATAAGGCTTCAGATCTGTGAACTAGTGCACATCAGCAAAAACTGTTCCACTGGAGACATTGGAAGCACATTAAATACTTATGGGTTCATTTTCACTAATCTCCACCAACGATGTAGTGTTGGCGGGATTGAGTGAGGGGGAGATAGGGTAACATATATCACCCCCCCCCCCCACGTACCTGGATAGGAATGAACGTGGGAACAATGCATATTTGTCTCCCCATCTTCCACCAGGAGGTAAAGCCAACAGTAAGAGAGTTTATTAACTCTTTCATATAAAGCGAACAGTTCTCAAAATTAAAGGTGACCATCCTATACCATAAACGTAGGCAAACTAAGTGCCGAAATTTTTAGTACATTTGAACATGGTAATTAATAATCCGGCTTGCAACTTTAGCAAATTGTCACGGTTGCAACATTTACTGCGACATGACAACAGCAGCCAATATTTTATTTCTGCCTGGAGATGTTATTTACAGTTATATTTTCAGGGGTTTATGGTCTTCGATCGCTGATACATTGTGCGAATTGATTTTCTTCCATGTCTACATTTTGTGATATTTTAAAATGAACGCTTCTTACTGTCCCAGTTTCGATAGTGGATAACACACTTAATAATCACTTTAGACTGCATATACTACACATATTTTCAACGTGATTTTTCCATATATAATTACTTCTCGACTGTTGCAACACATGAGAATACGTTACATATAGAAAAATAATTTGATGAGGTACTGAAAGACTTAGCAGTATCATGAGTATTATTACTAATCTAGCTGCCTAATACATCCATATACGTTTAGGGTGGCCTATCGTACTTGTAAACCAAATACGACGTCATTCGGTCAGGTATTTCCCAAGACATAGTGTAAGAATTTAATTTATTCAGGTCACGCTCTTAAAAATGGCAGAAAAGAGAGGCTATAAATTAGTGTATTCAGTGCGGTTGAAATGTGTCACATTGTATTGTTTGTATACATTCTTGTATTGCATTCTTATCTAAAATATTTATTTGGTAGCCAATTTGAAATAAGTGGGTTTTGTGTCCCGAACACGTCATAATGACATCACACTAAACGCACTCTCGTCTCAATTCGTTGGAAAGCGCGGGAAAGAGCGAGAGCACAGATTGAGTGATTGAGTGAAGAGATTTGGGCGGCTCTTAACATTGTTGTCTTGAGAACCGATGAGGATGAAGCGAGGTGAGTATGTAGCAGGGCCGGAATGAAGGGGCGGGGAAACGGGAGATCCCCGAGAAAACCCGCCGACCAAAGGCATCGTCCGGCACGATTCCCACATGCGAGAATCCGGAGCGCGAATTCCCGCCGGGAATCGAATCCGGTTCGCCTAGGTGGGAGGCGAGTAGTCTCACCACTCTACCACCGCGGCCCCGAGAGCACAGAGTGTTCACGAAGTTGCGCTCTCGCTGGCGTTCACTCGCACTCTCTTGACTACGCGCCATATTCGACGGCAGAGTTTCAGCGTTTGAATGAGGTTATAGTAGCTTTCCGGACCAAATATGTTCCCAAAACATGTAAGAAAATAGCTGTAGCTGTTTTAGTCGTCTAAATAACTTACATATTACGTATTTATGAATATATAGAGAGGAATTTCTAACAAAGTGTATCGGTTTTACCATGTTGTTTTTGTCGCTTTTGCATAAGCCCTAATGTGCACATAAAATTGCTATACCACGAAGAATATGTACTGAAACAAAAATAATCGTGTTTTATGCCGTAGCTTGTTATTCCGGTAGTTATATAATTATTTGTGATAGTGAAATGTTTTAAACATACTTCCTATAGCTAAGCTATGGCCGTAATTTTAGCTTAGCACGATTTCGCGCCTTTTGGTATCAGCTGTCTGCGTAAGGTCAGAGAGGGTGGTTGTCTCAATTTCACAGAGAAAGAGAAAGAGAGAGAGAGAGCGAAGCAGTGCTCTCGCCTGGTTGTGCAAAAGAGTGCTCTCTCGAAATAGTACCTATTCTTTAAATTGAGACACAGCCTAAGTTGAACTGTAATTCGAATCTTTTGATACTTAGAATTTATGGTGATATTTCCAAGTAATACGTCTGTGTATTTAATTAATTCAGTGTATATTAATATTTAGCTGTAATGTATGTGTATTTAATCAATACAGCAGTTCAAAATGTTTTGGCAATAATTGATTCAAATTAAATTATCAAGTATAAGAAAAAACCCAAAAGTGAGCAAAAAAGGTTTTATTTTTATTGTATAATTTAAGAAACCTACTTTTAAATATAGGGCATCTGTATAAGACACAAGCTAAGAGTTCGAGTGATCGCGCATTGGATGTCCGTCTTCTGCATCATGGTCAAGTCCTCCTACGATAAACAAGACATTTCAGACGAAACTAACAAACACACGCAAGTTGTGTTAACGCCATTACCACAAGCCGTGGAAAGGTCGCAGACAATTTCTCGTAACGAACAGCTTGCAACATCTGCCGAGGTAAGGTCCTTTCCGTTAAAACAACTAACGCACTATTTGGTAAGTACAACACACGACAGTATCGTAAGAGTGTGGTATTTCCAAAGCGTGGCACTGTAGTGTACAGTGGCGCCCGGAGCCAATGCAGTGGCAGGCAGATGAACTACTCGGGCAGCGTGGCTGCGTCAACAAGCGGTGTTCTATTCAGCTTCAGAAAGGGCAATTTATTATTATTATTATTTCTATGGTCATCACCATCACAATCATCATCATCATCATTACCACCACCACGATTACATACTCAGATAACTGAAACCATCAACAGACAAAAACAAGAACGTGTGTACTGAATTAAAGACAAACACAATTCACTGCGACAAACATATTTCACTGCACATGTTAAAAGTGTTCAAGATCTTGGAAAGATATAGTACATAAAAATAATATTATTATTTATTTACCCAATTGATGGCATATCTATGACTACAGGTTTAATTAAACTTGTGAGTAAGTTTGTTTCATCGTGTCTCATTACAACACTGTTCGGATTTCTGGAACTATTTTAACGAAACAGGCTCAAAACTACTGGAAAAAAATCCGGATGAAAATAAAATTCGTATTTTGCATGAAAAATGTTAATGATTTAATAATTAATTGCCATAACGTAACTGATAAATTAAGCACGGAATCCCTAAAGATTAGGCTATCAGTAAACTATTCATTGCATCTAATAAAGTGTTTTTTTGTCCACTGTTATTGAAACGAAATAAAATAATCATTGAGGATTCCAAATNTTCATTGCATCTAATAAAGTGTTTTTTTGTCCACTGTTATTGAAACGAAATAAAATAATCATTGAGGATTCCAAATGAATAGCACAAAGTGATTGAAATATTTGGTGCAAATAATCAGTCAAGTAAACTACAACAAAACCTTAGGCGTTACATCGGTAACAAATATAAGGACGCGGAATTCGCCAGAAATGTCATTTTCTTGAAAAGGATTTTGGCAGAATTTTTTTTCTCTATCACAAACAGACGTTTGACGTTTTGGATAAACAGTATTTAGGATCTATTGAGAATGCAGTGTTTGCTTCAAGCTTTTTTATTGTATTTATTGAATTTTTAAAATTTGTTTCTAGTGTACTCAAGTTCTAAAATATTATTTTCTCCCCTTAGTTTTTACGTATGTAACATGTTAGCTTCCGAAATGATTGCGTTTGACTGTAGAGTAATACACAAAATCACAGTAACGCTGTTCAGACGATTTAGTATNTAGCTTCCGAAATGATTGCGTTTGACTGTAGAGTAATACACAAAATCACAGTAACGCTGTTCAGACGATTTAGTATTTGACCAGTTTTGTTCATTAAAATTCCTGGTACCGCAAAAACTGTATAAATATGTGAATGGCAACAAATTACTGGACACTTACCAAGCAGGTTTCCGTACAGGGGATACTCCACGCACTGCCCTGGCTGATACAACAGATGCCAATCGACCAGCCGAAGAAGGAAGTCAGACAACTAAACTGGTTCCACTAGATTAAAATATACATTTTTACATGGCTTGGTAACACGCGACACTGCGACGCTTTCAAATAGCGCAATCTAGTGGAAGTGTTCGTATCCTCAAGGTCGCCAGCCGTGCGTGGTCATTAAAATAGTAAAATATTGATTACAGAATCATTGTTTGCACGTATACGCATAAATCAGCAAAGTTAAAAAACGATTATCTACAGCAGCCACATTTAACTTTTATCCTTATAATATAAATACATATGTAAAGAAGTAAAAATTGTTAACAACTTCATTTTTTTTAAGGCTTTCCTGCTCAGTTTCCGTAAGAGAAAGGAGAAAAATACAAAGCGGCATCTGTAGTTTAATCCATTAACTTTAACCCCGTGAAGTAATATCCTACTATTGCAGTTCTAATTTGCGAGAAATTCAGCTACCCGGGAATGTATAGTGCTGCCTTGGGAGGGTCAGTTGCAACGTTTCCTTATGGNTAATTTGCGAGAAATTCAGCTACCCGGGAATGTATAGTGCTGCCTTGGGAGGGTCAGTTGCAACGTTTCCTTATGGTCAGATGTAAACTAGAAGCGTTTAAAATTTTTGCTAAGGATTCCGCTTAATGGGCGTCCCGTGGGGTTGTCTGTGGGACACTATTTATTTTTTCAGTATTAACGATAAATCATCACATACAACGAAACGCCGTTATAGTTAACATGTGGGCGATCTCCAGTTATACTCACTTCGTCCAAGCTCAGCTCCTTCATTACAGACGTAAACCTAGGAATATTATACATTTAGTTCATTAAACATACACTACTGCCAATAATTGTATGGCCACGGATGTGAGTGGTTCCATACACTCAAGGCACCGGTCCACGAACTTATTGACTGTTGTATTAAATAAGGGGAAGTCAATTCCCGTGAGTGAAAAGGGTGAAGAGATTTGGGCGACTCTTAACAGCGAGGTCTTGAGAGCCGATGAGGGTGATTGAGGTGTGAATAGAGTGGCGCCGGAATGAAAGGGCGGAGGAAACAGGAGATCGCCGAGAAAAACTTGTCGGCCAACAACATCGTCCGGATTCCCACTCGCGAAAATCCGGAGTGAACAGGCCGGGGATTGAACCCGGTTCGCCTTGGTGGGGCGAGAGCGAACTAACCGCTCAGCTACTGTGGCCCCAAATCCTGTGAAGAATAACAGTATTATTTTTAGACCAAGAAGAATTTATGTTATCGCAATGAAATGACTGTTCTGTTTCACTGCCAGGCACGAAAATTCATCGTTCGTAAGAGGTTAAAACATTGGATTCTTTTTTATTGATCGTTCCTTCTAAGCATTATTTGTTAGCGGTCGGATATGATACCACGTTAACTCGATATTCATCTCTGTGCCAAGTTAACGTTGGTACAGCCTTTGATGCATCGCATATTTGATTATCACAATAGGCTTCTTGCAATTATCGAGCAAAATTTTGTGGCTAAACCTTAATGTATACAAATTTTCTTGTACTCGATTTGTTTGACTTTCATGCGATCTCTTCTCATCTGGTCTAAAATATAACGACGCACCGCAGCATATCAGCTTTCAAAATATAAACCTTCTTTATTATTATGCAAGAATACTTAACTGTCCTGTTAAAAATCACAGGTACCACAAATTTTCGCTTATAAAAAACGCTATCTCTGTTCCACGACTGACGTAATTTAACTGTCGAATTACTAAACTCAACAACACAGTTACTTTTGATAGCAGTGTTACCAAACACCAAACGCATAGGGATACCGTGCAGATTATTCTGTAACCAAAAAAGTTGCCATAAACAGTTTATCGTATTTCAATTTTCTTGTCAGCTTCTGGTGTCTATATAGCTTGCCTTGATTAGTTACATGGATTACGTTAAGAATTCAATTTGATAAAGATGAGATTTTTTGATTGCATTTTGTTAAGATAGGATGGATGAAGCAATTAATCTCCAATAACAAGGTTTCCATTTCAATGCAGGTATATTCTTCATCTCTAACTAAGTTACTTTACCCTATTGTTAGAATTTCTCTCCCAAAAGTCAGTGGGCTAAACCAAGTTCCTTAAGGGATGTAGATCTTAACTATATAAAAGAGTTAATTATAATTTCCTAATTTTATTTACAATAACTACAAACAAAATTCTCTCGACTCAACATATCACAATAAATTTATATCACTTGCTGTTTACATTTAATGACTTTAAACAATAGAATTTATGATTACCTCAAAAAAGTTAACAAAATTAAATGATTAAAAATTTGTTTAACTAGGCATTGTGACAACACCTATTCAATTAATTTACGAATTATCGGTCCATATTTGACAGTTCCAATATTTACATTAAAGTCTGTATCTCGTGTTATGCAGTCCCACCTCAGTTTAGTCCAGGTCCCACCATTCCGCAGTGTTTTGAGAGTTTTCCGAGCGCCCTCATGCACAGTAGCCTTCACTCATCGGGTTTCACGCCCTATCGTCCATCCACACGATGAACCCCTCGTCCGCCGTCGCACACAAGGAAAAAAGCACATTTAGGTGGACAAAAAATACAAACCAAAGTGTTGCCAGCTAACAGGATCAGCACTGAGAAACGTTCGTTGATAATTTATGCATCAAAAGCACACAACGAAACGAACCCGAACGGCACCGAAGTCGGCCGACGCGAGGTGAAAAGAAGCGCGTTGTGTCAGTCATGCGAAAGTAGGTAACATGTGCGGACGTGAATGTGGTGTGTTATAACCTGATGAGTGGCAACGTGTGCATATGGAGCCTCTCGCTACGGTTAAATACGTTCATTTAAAGGCAGTTGTAAGAACCTCACTACTAAAACCACTCACGTTTGTGTAAGATTATACGTAGACCTTCGCGTAACACTGCATACAGGTGCACAATAAAAGTACCACGTAGTACCGATCTCTTTCCTTGTAAATACGCAAGCGTTATTTATCACGAATGTGTCAGAAAAAACTAGTCATCACTATGAATCACTTTCTGAAATAAACCCTATTGTTCGCAGGTAGCCATTCGGACGGTGTCCCGGTGGCATAGAAAACGGAACTGTTCGCAGTGTTAAAAGACGTCAAGGTCTACAGCATATGTAATTCAAAGCTTACTGAAAGAATTTGCGAGTGCCTCATGGACAAATATAATGTATGTGAACTGGTTGAAGACAAAAGACGTAACTTAAATGTGACATTGAAAAGCTTTGTGTCAAAAGTGATTAGGAAATGGAAAGACAGTAACAAATTTACAAAAAGGTTTGTCAAAAATAACGCTCAGTGGCTTGACTATACATTGTCACTGCCATCTCTGATGCCGAGTACTCCATGTTCAGGTGAAAATGCGACAAACAAACGAGGCAGGCTAAAACAAATGTTTGCAGAAGGTTGTGAACGACTGAAGGCTCGCCAAGTCAGTCTGGAATAGAACATGGAAATTTGGCCTTTTCTACACCGAAGAGCTTAATCAAGAGCGGCAAACTGATGGCTGCTGATGTCATCAGGCTTGCAACACAATCATCTCCATGGAGTTTGAAGAGAATGAAGAAAACACACAAGTCGCTCCCAACATTCACACCTTACACTCCATAAGAAGCCCTTGCCCTTATCGTTGATTCGGATCTTGGGAAGGAAGATTATTTGAATATTCAGAGTGGTGCCAAGATCAGAGGTGCAAACATATATCCACCATACAATGTCATCTCAAAGGCAAAGAGTCAACTGTAAAACTATTCATGATGTATAATTTATGTGTTATAGTAGTTCAAGCAACTAAAATATATTTCATAGCTTCTGCATTAAAAACATGCCAAAATTTCAATTTAACTCATTTTGGAATACACAGATCAAAATATTAAAAATTGCACAAACTAGCTTAAAGGTATTGTCGTAATTCATTTTAAAAGGTGTTCAGAAGCTGTTTTTACAGAAATCCAGAGGGAGGAACAGGCAGAAAATATGCAAAATGTATCTTATACCCAACAATTAGGAAGGGAGAGGGTGGTTACAAAACATTTCCGTTGTGTGATTCAGTGTGACGCTACGACGCACACTGCTAATATTCCCTCCTCTGTTTAATCACAGAGTCACTGGAAGGTTTTGTTGAATCATACGAAGATTGTTTGGCACGAACAAATAAATTGTTTGTATCGGAGTAATGAATTATTTTGTTTTTGAAACTAAATTATTTTCATGTTCTTATTTGGTTGCACCAAGCAAAGACTTTGTTGGTACAACTAAAGATTTGTTTGGCTCTACGTGCATTAAACAGTATAAAGAAAATTCTTGAAGCTGGACCGACATATGAACATACATCAGCTACGACCGAGAGACACGGTTTAGCAACCTAAGCTGAAGTGATTACTGATGGAGGCGGGTTGTTTTTTAAATACATACATTTCAAACGCCTGACAACGCGCGTAAATAAATATCTCAAGTTTTACAGCTTTAGTTTTCAGTTTCCTGTTGAACTTGTTTTATTAGGATGTTTGTACAATTAATAAGCATCAATCAATGCACTAACAAACACTGTTACTCTCCTAATCGTCAAAGAAAATACAAACGAACTCTCGAGCTATATTTTCGAACAAAGGCACTCAAATGAGTGACCAAACAAATATACGCAGTTGATTCAAACAAATATATTGTTGACAGCTTAATTTCTTTTGGCCCAACAGAGACCTTGTTAATTCAAGAGTGTATTTTGTTAGATGAACAAAATGTATTTTGTTGCTTTTCAGTTTTGTTTACTCAACAAAATATTTTGATGGGGCAACTAAATATATTTTCGGCCGTGTACAAGCAAATAGTTTGTCGGCTGCTCTCACAGTATATTAATAACATAGCGGTGAAACCGCTTATACTGGGAACCCCAACCGCACACGCCGAGAAAATGGCGCCACTGGCCAGCAACATGCCAGAACTCCGTTCGCCGACCAGCGCCTGGTAACCTACAAGCCAGTCAGACACAAGGCCCATTCCCAGGGCCTTGGGCTGTCAATCAAGGAATGGGTACTTCCACGACCACGTGAAAGGAACCACCATACCATTTCGCCTTTGAGTATATATTCACTCTGTGGCTTGATGCCAGTTGATGGCATATACTAAAAAATAGTTAGGCCGATTTTTCTTCTTGTGCGCATGTCCGCAACATAAACCTACCCCGCACCAATAGAGTTGTCAATGTCGCATGGTCAACACTGATGAACGTGCTTCTTTATATTATAATTTTCCAAAGACAAGCACTTTTAGAAGAATAAAATACTTCTAGCAAAACGAATTTAACCAAACAGCGTTACCAATGGGTTGGACGAAGTATACAAATATGTCAAACCTTTTTTTACACGAAAAGTATTCAAATCTTAAATCCTATTCACGTCGTTCATGATAGTCGCATTGGCAGAAAAGCAGTTCAACGTGCAAGGTGAATATGGGGCAGAGCAAATTCGCTGGCTGCGCACAACTAGTCTCCGCGTTCCAACATTGGACTGCTTTTCTGCCAATTCGACTATCAGAAACGACGTGAATGGGATTTGAGGTTACAGCGTTGTTTAGTAAACGAGTGCTTTGAGATGTTTATATACTTTCTCTAATCAATTTTTAATGCAGTTTGATTAAATTCAAGTTGGCAAAAGTATTTTATACACATAAAAGGGCTTGTATTTTGGAAATAAAGATATAAACAAATACGGTTATCACCGTTGAACGTGTGACTAACAGTTATGTTGGTTTGGGGTAGGTCAATGTTAGGTACGTGTGCAGAAGGCAAATAACCGGTCTACCTTATATTTACTTTATGATTCAATAGACTGGTTTGGCGCAGCTAGCGTGTTCACTCTATACCAGGGTGGGAACAGCTGTAGGTGACAGCGACCATTGTCGTGGGCTGCCGTGAGGTTTTTGCAGACTAACGTTCGGGAGGGGGTAGGGGTAAGGCGTGGCGTGCCGTATCGCCTTACAAGGCATTGAGACGGGAGTGAGGAAGGGAGGCGACCGCAGCGCAGCCAGGCGACAGCGAGGAATGCGGGGATCGCATTCCCAGGCGCCACGGCGTCGCGCGGGGCTCAGCTCGGCGCAGGTAGGCGGCTACCTGGGGCCCGCCGCCACCGCCGACTTCTTTTCCCACAGCCCATCTTCTCTCGCTCCCGCCGGACACTGTTGCTGTTATTTGTGCTGGCACCTGTGCGCCTTCCTGCCCGGATTATGAACCCACCTGGAACCCATGGGCGGGCCCGTGGTATTTACTCCTTATGGGCGAAGTAAAGCAAAGCGGTTGACATATATAGCATGTTCAAGGTTACGTACAACTTTTCTGAAGCCCTGCTGAAGTTCTACTTCCAATATATTCCTCCGCCTCATGCAAACAAGCCTTAACTAAGTATACAAAATTACACCAAAAGAGCAATGCACCAAATTTATGCGCACTCTGTGTAATATTATTTTGCACAAGAACTATTTATTACTAAGTGTTACCAACACACCCATTTCCTCACTGTTTTCTGTCATCTAATTTATAAATAAAATATTATAATTTATAAATAAAATTTTATATTACAAAAACTAAGGAACTTTATATTAACACAAGTATAAAACGCTTGTGGTACGTAACATAATCAGGAAACAACCAAACACGTCATATATGGAGTGACTTTTCAAAGGTTTGATTCAAAAAATGAGATGAAACCACGAATAGACTATAGTGGTGGATTTCGGAACCCGTGGAACGGTGATCAACCACTCGGCTTTATCTGTGCGGCGTACCTTTACGTGTGCAGTGGCGGAAGCCATTTTTACCTGGAAAAATTAACTCGAGACGGCATTTCTCGGTTTCCCAGGACAAAGTACTCGCCTAAATAGTATTTAATTACAACAAATCTACAAATTCTATCCACGTTCAACGTGGCAGCATCTTCAAACAGGTGCCACAAACAAACGCAATATTCACTTTCGTAGCCGTTTTTGCCATAAATTAACTATATGTTGTGTGTTCCTTACTAAACAGTTTCTCCTTTTTCAATATTTATCCTGTACGTATAAGCAGCGTGCGTAATAAAATCCAACAAAGTTACTGAAAAGCGAACAGTGAATGTGGGGGTAGAGCGATTTTGTTGGCCGCGCAAAGCTAGTCTCTCCGTGCTCCAACATTGAACGGCTTTTCTGCCAATACGCCTATCATATACGACGTGGATAGGATTTGAGGTCAAAACGCTGTTTACGTAACCAAGTGCTTTGAGATATTTGCATACTTCTAACCAATTTTAAATGTAATTAGATTAAATTCAAATTGGTAAAAATTATTTGAGTGGTACATCCCCGCAGACTACGGAAGATGCGAGGACGTATGCACCCACTTGACCTGTGCAGTTTTTTACGTGTTAGACAATAGAAAATTCCGGAAAATGCATGGTTAGTTTTTTTCGGTTGCTTCGTTGGATTTTATTCTGAATGTAACATATAGGTATGGAATAAATCTTGAAATTGACAAACTGCCCAATAAGAAACAAATATATAACATACAAGGTGATTCGTGACGATATGGCCTAACTGAAGGAGCTCATTGCTCTGCTCAGCAGGAGTAAAAATAATACATCAACATTGGTTGTAATCACAATACCTAAGGATTTAGAGGAGGGTGAATGTCCAGAACATAGCAGTGACAATCAGAAAACCAAAATAAACACATGGCCTGGTAACAATGCACTGTTTACTACATGCAGTGGTGGGAGACGTGCGTGTTATTGCTTTGTTTGCGTCTGACTGGTCCCGCACCACCGTTCAATGCTGCGAACGCGCGCTTCTCATTGGTCCGATCCCTACGGATCATCATAACACCATACGTACCGCGAATTATACCACGTAGATATTACATTTTCCTATTGACCCGAGTAATCAGCTCCTTCAGTTCGACCATATCGTCATGAATCATCCTGTATAGCTAATTTACGGCAAAAACGGCTACAAAAATCCATATTGCGTGTGTTCGTGGCATTCGGTTAAAAGATGTTGTTATGATAAGTGATTGTGTAATAAATGACATTGTAATGATAGTATAATTTTCCACCAACCCGCCACCTTAGTTGACTGTCGAGGTGAGAGTAACATTCCAATAATTTGAGCAACTTAACAAACAATTAGTACACCCATAAATTCAAAAGTCAGTCCCAAGTTTAATTAATACTTGAGTTGAGAGATTTGGGCGACTCTTAACATTGAGGTCTTGAGAGCCGATGAGGGTGAAATGAGGTGAGAATGGAGCAGCGCCGGAATGCAAGGGTGGGGGAAACGGGAGATCCCAGAGAAAACCCACTGACCAGCCGCATCGTCCGGCACGATTCCCACTTGAGAAATTCCGGGAGTGACCCGGCCGGGGATTGAACCCGGTTCTCCTTGGCGGGAGGCCAAGTTTAATAGCCATTACAACTGGAAATATTACTATTATTACATAGGAGTAATGAGGCACGTAGCTCTCTCCCCGCTCGCCAAATAAACTTTTATTACTTTGTTACACAGAATTGGTTATAATGTGCACGAAGCAAATTGGCCCTTCTATAATATGCTGATAAGAAGCGTGATAATAGGCTTTCCTGAAAATATCTTCCAAAAATCAGCTCAATTAATTATGCCAAAACATAATTTTACCAGCCATATAAGTACTCGTTTTATTTTTATATAATTGTTTATTAAATATTTTATGCTTTACCCTAGAATTTCTGTTTTTTATGTATGTCTGTTTTTTAAGTGTCTGGTATAACCAAATAATTTTTAGAGTGACTCGTACAGTCCCCATAAAGAATTACTATACTTAAATTGAAACACAAATAACAGTTACACTCTTTTTTTCAATACGTTATTATAACCTATTGGAGAAGTTGTAATTTTCAACTTCAACACCAAATGCAACAATCTCATAATTATTCAGAATGCTATTAAGTTCCGGTTAGTTCATTAAAATGCGTGTTTTTATTCAACATGACATATTCCAACTTTTGAGTATTAATCTCAACTTATTTTATATTCTTAAAAATAATTTCTAAGGCAATTCTTATGGAAGCTACGAAAGGTAACTGGGGCACACGAAAACTACAGCATAATATTTTATGAAGCCACAAACGATTTATAAATATTTTTTAACAATTTGAGTGCTACCGGAGGAATATTACGTCGCCTGAATTAAACTGAGTTGTGCGGAGTTTGCCGTAACATTACGACTTCCGCACTCGACAAAGACACGAGCGAAGAAACATTACTTCACCGACGTTGCTCATAAAGTTCTCTGCGACGTCATGTTAGTTGAGCAACACTCAAAGTGTAAATTACTGAAATGAACATGATGGGTTGTATATATTATTCAACGTTGGAAAGGACATGTGATTGGAACACTTTCAAATCGTCACTATATTAGCAGAGAACCGGCCAGTACAGTAATGAACGTTGTTCAGTGCAGTAAGAGTGTGCGGTGTTGTGTGAACCAATAGGAGGGTTGTGAATGGGAATACAGAGACAATCAGAACTGATTGTCATGCAGTCGTGAATACAGGCGACTCAATTATAGCTTGTCTTAATTGTTGGTAATCTGTACCGCGCTTGAAGTGTTAAAATCCTTGTGAGAATGGTGGAGCTTCTAGTATAACATTATGTGTTATATTGAAAATTATAACAGTTCTACGCCTTCGTACATAGACGAGCCTTCGGCCTAACCGGCTCTTCGTTGTTTATAGGTGGTTATGTAATTACTACAGTAAGTGGCAATGAAAGGCATGTTATATTGGAATGTTATATTATAAAATACGTATTATAATTGGGCAAATTTTGTCTTGTGGCGTACGAGCACAGCACGTTTCGTGGACGTTTCGGGGTATGAAAGTGACGAAATTCATGTCAATATTTCACTTTTTTCTGCTTCATAACACCGTTCTTTTCAGAAATTTATGCCTCTGTTGAAAAGAAAAATATTGTTGAAGTGAGTGTTTTGTACTGCAAACTGAGCAAAGCTGTCTCGGGCTCATTTTTCAGGTAAAAAAAAAAATTCTGCCCCTGTACGTGTAGAAGGTAAAGCCAAGGGATTATCACCATTCCGCGAGTTCCGAAAACCGCCACCAGATGCCGGTCACTTTGTTCTGCACCTCCCATTCTGGGAAGGGAAGGAGCAGGCGTAGGTTGGAGTGCTTGCAAATTTTGGTAGATTATGTAAGCTTGTTTTAAAATGCGCGCAAAGCACAGAACATGACTCACCACGCAACGGGCAGTTTACGTAACGCATTACTGTCGTTGGGTATCAATTACCGACGTCGAACCTTGGATAATACACGCATCCGGACTAAAACAGGACACTGTAGTGGGAAGCGTTAAGATGCCAATGTTTTATAAATAATTATAATTAATATTTAAGGTTTCTTAGAGAAAATTAGTGACAGTCTGTGAAGGTTTCTGGCTGACACATGCAAACAGCAGGTCCGTCTCTACTTTCTCAGCTGGTTTGTTCTTTCCCAAATAAATATAGACCTCCCTCCCCCCTAACCATAGTGTGTATTTTGATTTCATTTCAGGTTTGCACAGAAAGAGAGATATTCCCTGTTACAAAATATAGTTTGTTGAAAATTTTCCCAAAATTGTTACATGATCGTAAGAAAAATAGAAAGTTTATTGCACATATTTTTAAAACCCTAAAGGGAATTACAAAATTTTACCACAGCTTCTTACAAAAATACTATTCCAAATATTATTCCCTCGGATACAAAAATGATTCTTTTATAAAGAGAAATACAAATTACAACTTATATTTTGAAATAATTTCAAGCAGCAGCCTCTTCCCCCTCCCCCAACACAAAGTAAGGGAACAGCGTTCCGTTATATTTCAGTCCCTGACCCTGTCTCCTCGCAAAAGGGAGAACACGAGCCTTATTTTCTATTTGCACCCCTTTCTCGGAGGATATCTGATGTTCAAGTAGCATAGAGCGCCCCCCGGTGACGTCACAAGCTGGCCCGCGTCGTCCCGTTGTCCTAGAGCCACGCAGGGAAAGGGGTAAGGCACGACGATGCGACGAGAGTCGGCACTTTGCAGTGGCAGCAGTCAGATGGGACGCTCGCACCCAGGTAAGACAAGTAAGTACACGTCGGCAATTTCCACGTAGATCACGTAGAAACCAACAGCAAATATGGCGAGGAATTCAAGGCNGATCACGTAGAAACCAACAGCAAATATGGCGAGGAATTCAAGGCGCTTACACCCGGTAGTAGGTCTGACACTGTCACTAATCTTTTTATTTTGCACTCAGTAATACTCGTTTGTGTACGACAGTATTTCCTTTCTATTTCATCCATTCCCGTTTTTTTTACTTCAGTTCAGCTTAGCTATGGAATGATATTCTAACCAAGGAACACACAAAGGAATTCACGCATTTTTTTATACGGGAACTCTTTAATGTTAGTTGAAGGGGACTCACATTTAATTTTGCTGGAGAGCCCAGCTAAAAGAAGTTTTGCCCTTGCCCTGTCCCGTGATTCTGTGCCTACCTGACACATAAACTGCGCTTCAGTGCGTGTTTAAAATACAAGTTTTTCAGCTAAATTATTACACGTGCGTCCGTGCTGATCTACGAAAAGAACACTTCTTATAATGTTGAGTGCTTCCAAGGCGGTCACGCAAGTTACAAACGCCATTTCAGAGCACTCTAAAACAGTTAATAATGTGTTTTTTTTCCTTTCAAAGCACTGTACATTATCTCGAAATTTAACATCAGATACGTACAAAAATACTCAAGGGCCCCGCACTCGACTTTTCACAAATAAAATATATAGGGCCACCGCTTAAAGTTCCATAAGTATACGCAGCATGACGAGAACACTGTACGCCACTTCAGAGCCTTGCGCTTAGTGACGATGGCTTACTGGATGAGCGCGGTACTGTCGCCCTTATTGCTCCCGCCCTTTTCAGCCTCAAACGCAGGAAAAAGCTCCAGGTAGGCGGGGGACGTAAACTCCGTGTATAGCTGGAGGCGCTGGGGCACCTCAAATAGTTGCGGACCGGGTAGGTGGGTAGGTTGGGGTTTATTGATAGCAGTTTCTCCTTGTTAGCCGCGGCGTGACAAGCAAGCGGAGCAACAGGCGCTACACACAATCCGCTTTCCTGTCGCCACTCCCTGCCACACGTGTTCCGCCCAGGCACGGCTCGCATTCTATTTTGGACCGCTTACCTTCCCATCCCGCCGATCACATCTACGTCGCCGGACGGAAGCAATTGGTTCAGCAACGCCTGTTGAAAGGAATAAAAAAACACTCCAACATAACCCATAAATTAGCTCCAAACGTTAGGGACCATATCCGATAGTCGGCGAAGGCCATAGAAGAAAAAGGAAAACTCGAGCGAAAGGGACGAAAAGGCGATCTTGAAGTCATTGCCTAAACGCCCCCTTACGAACATAGACACAAAATATTTTGCATGCAAGTTAAGAATACCAAACTTCTTCGGCGTTTACATGCGTGATGGACTGCCACGGAAACCTAAACATAAAGAGTCGGCAGTCGTAAATTTAGATAACATCAGAGGTCCAGGCACGCACTGGGTTGCAAAGTGGAAACAGAGCCGAGTTTTTCGATGTCTTTGGGAACTTACATCCAACGCTTGAGTTAAAGAGTATTTGCACGGTGTGAAACTGTGATATTATTACAATGCCAAGCAGCTGCCAAGCGAGTGGAATTGTGGACACTTGTGCATTCNCACGGTGTGAAACTGTGATATTATTACAATGCCAAGCAGCTGCCAAGCGAGTGGAATTGTGGACACTTGTGCATTCGCTTCTTATGCGAATAATATGATTTATTTTAAAGGCATGCATATAGCATCCTCGCATCAGTCATGTCTAAAACTCTGGTATTCTCGGGTTAGAGCACGGAACTTTGTTCCATGAATTTCCCTGCACTTAAATTAGACGGTTCCTGGTCTCTGGCACTAATCGATTCCCAAACATAATTTTCAGTCCCAAAAGTGGACTTATCCCACACAATGTAGCCTCAGGCGAAGTATGTTTACCAATCGGCTCCCACGAGATAAAAGACATTGCTACATTCCTGAAATGCTCAGTACAGACTGATGTTACGTTGATTCTTCGAGGCAACCCCAATACTTTGAAGAGTGAAATTATTTGCAGCACAAACATTGATTNCCTGATGTTACGTTGATTCTTCGAGGCAACCCCAATACTTTGAAGAGTGAAATTATTTGCAGCACAAACATTGATTTCACAAAACACGATACACTAGCTTCCATGCTAGGTTTCGAGAATCAAATGTACGAGGTAGGTAAAGTGCATGAATCATCCCTGCCTGTAAATATTTCGCCGGTGAATGTTATAAGGATAAACTGCAATCTGGTTAGCAGTTCATACCTTAATAGTCAGCCAAGCCACACACTACATGAGTTTTCCTCTCTCGTACCTCCAGGATTCAAGCTCGTCGAGGTGCCTAAAACACTCATTTATGCTCCAGTTACAGCTAAGAGTGTGCAAGGAATTGTTGTTCGAGTAGTCGACCAAGGAGACGGATTGATTGATTTCCGTGACGAAGAAATAACTTTACGTTTACATTTGAAGAAAGATGGGACTAAATTTTAAGAGAAAAAATATTATAAAAAACTGGCAGAGGCAACTAGTCAAAGGTCAGTATGCTGTGAGCAGTCAATGTGTTCACACGCGAAAATGTACACTTCCTCAAAAGTCTTGGGTACAAAATCTGCAAAAATCGACGCCGAAATACTTAACATTAAAGAACCCATTAGTTACGAAGATTATATTACAAAAACTGAATATCACACGTAATCACCGTATCTACCAGAAACGTATGTATTGTCATCATAGGTTCGCATACGAGTGCAAAACCAGGATATTTATACAGTACCATGTAATTAATAATTGAGGTTCAGAAGAACGATTACTAAGGAAGAGGGTGTAGTGCCTGNGATATTTATACAGTACCATGTAATTAATAATTGAGGTTCAGAAGAACGATTACTAAGGAAGAGGGTGTAGTGCCTGTAACAACCCAAATCATCAGAAATGGTATACTGCACATGATTAATACAATTTCTTATAAATTTAGATGTGTTGAAGTGGATTCGAAAAGAGATGTTGGCTTTATGGCTANCGATTACTAAGGAAGAGGGTGTAGTGCCTGTAACAACCCAAATCATCAGAAATGGTATACTGCACATGATTAATACAATTTCTTATAAATTTAGATGTGTTGAAGTGGATTCGAAAAGAGATGTTGGCTTTATGGCTAGTATAGAGAAGTACCTGTCTCTTACATGCAACCAACCACCTGCAACGAAAATGGCTGGCTGGGGAGTCGAAGCAGAAAATAAACTACCCGTTTATGAAGGTGAGAAATTCTAAGTATGTATCCCACTAGCCATGCTGTTAGGTTTCGCAGATAATTATAGGCATGTAATTATTAATTCCAAACAAGAATTGGTTATTCTCTTAACCAACATGGAAATGAATGCTATACAGGTTGTTGGTGTTGGACCAGAAGCTACGATAATGTCGATGCAATTAATCTATTGGATGCTACGTCATGTGCAATTAAAAATTTCGGAGCGAGTAAACGTTTTGAAATACATAAAAATGGGACGAAACGTTTATATTGCTTTCCGAACATGGAGTTTGGAAACTTACCCTAGTGTGCTGTGCTCCATCAGTGTAAATTGGAATGTAAAGTCTAGTTTTGCAAGCGAGAAGCCTCGCTACATCATAGTTGCATTCCAGGCGGGAAAACAAAATGTAGTCAGTGCAGATGGATCGAAATTTGACCACGTGAAAATAAAGAACGTTAAAATATTTCTCAATTCTGAAAGTTTCCCCTACAGAGATTTAAATGTAGATTTTGCGAATGGGACTTGCATGATGCCATATCAAATGTTTGCAGATTTCCAGAAAATCTGCTACGGACAAACACAATCCCCAGTGCTAGAACCGAGTTAATATATGAGCACTGCACTTATCCTAGTTTTCGATGTGAGTAAACAAGACGACAGAGTGAACACAAGAGTGGTTGACTGTCGGATGGAAATGGTGTCAGCAGTTAATTTTCCCTACAACACTTGTGCATATGCATTCATAATCCACAATCCCCTAGTCACATACAATGTACGAGACAAAATCATTTAAGTACTGATGTAAGTGTGAAAATTCATTCACTCACACATCTCCCATCAACATGTTCGCTAATGTACAGGGGTTCACATCTCCTCTGGGATTCATCATCAAATAAATAAGTATTGCGTATACGAATGGAATCACAAATTCTTACCACCGTTGGCTTGGCAGCTGCTCAACAACAAGAGTAAAGTCATGAATCGGTGGTTGACAAATCACTACATGGCAAGATGGTGACACGAAATATGAAAAAATAAGCAGCATTCTAACCGACATGTTGTCTGTTGAGATGGACGGTGTTGCGCTCGTAGCAGGTCCAGAACAAAAATGATTCCTCAGTATTTACTGCAGTGCAAACATAAAATTTTACGTCTTTATGTTTCCTTTTTGGTGCGCCACCCCATTGGCACCTACCTGTTCGCGGATACCTGAACGAGATGTTGCCGCGACGCTGGATTGGTCGTCGAGGAGCAGCTGGTGACCAGGCTCTTCTCCACTGGCCCCCAAGATGCCCAGATCTTACTCCGTGCAATTTTTTTCTATGGGGTACATAAAGGATCGGGTGTTTCGTCCACCATTGCCGGCTAACATTGACGACCTCAAAACGAGAATTATGGATGCCATCCAAACTGTAACACCGAATTTGCTGACAAGAGTGTGGAACGAGTTTGATTATCGCGTAGATGTCGTTCGGGCCACTCGTGGTGGTCACATTGAACATTTATGAATGTATGGTAAACAAATTTCACGGTTCCACTCTTCATTTGACTGGTCAATCAAGGTTGTAGGTTGTTTGGTTTAGATATTATAGATCTTCAAAGTTGGGGTATTCTTTTATACTCATCCTGTAGGAGGTGATGTGGTCAATATATCAGTTTAACTACAGCTTTCCTGCATGCACGATGTGTTACAGTCATCATACATGGACTTATAGAAAAATTGAATTGTGCAGTTCAGTACAAGAAGCTTTGTGACATGAAGATCGGGCAGAAAAACNGATATTTATACAGTACCATGTAATTAATAATTGAGGTTCAGAAGAACGATTACTAAGGAAGAGGGTGTAGTGCCTGCAACAACCCAAATCATCAGAAATGGTATACTGCACATGATTAATACAATTTCTTATAAATTTAGATGTGTTGAAGTGGATTCGAAAAGAGATGTTGACTTTATGGCTTGTATAGAGAAGTACCTGTCTCTTACATGCAACCAACCACCTGCAACGAAAATGGCTGGCTGGGGAGTCGAAGCAGAAAATAAACTACCCGTTTATGAAGGTGAGAAATTCTAAGTATGTATCCCACTAGCCATGCTGTTAGGTTTCGCAGATAATTATAGGCATGTAATTATTAATTCCAAACAAAAATTGGTTATTCTCTTAACCAACATGGAAATGAATGCTATACAGGTTGTTGGTGTTGGACCAGAAGCTACGATAATGCCGATACAATTAATCTATTGGATGCTACGTCATGTGCAATTAAAAATGTCGGAGCGAGTAAACGTTTTGAAATACATAGAAATGGGACGAAACGTTGATATTGCTTTCCGAACATGGAGTTTGGAAACTTACCCTAGTGTGCTGTGCTCCACCAGTGTAAATTGGAATGTAAAGTCTAGTTTTGCAAGCGAGAAGCCTCGCTACATCATAGTTGCATTCCAGGCGGGAAAACAAAATGTAGTCAGCGCAGATGGATCGAAATTTGACCACGTGAAAATAAAGAACGTTAAAATATTTCTCAATTCTGAAAGTTTCCCCTACAGAGATTTAAATGTAGATTTTGCGAATGGGACTTGCATGATGCCATATCAAATGTTTGCAGATTTCCAGAAAATCTGCTACGGACAAACACAATCCTCAGTGCTAGAACCGAGTTAATATATGAGCACTGCACTTATCCTAGTTTTCGATGTGAGTAAACAAGACGACAGAGTGAACACAAGAGTGGTTGACTGTCGGATGGAAATGGTGTCAGCAGTTAATTTTCCCTACAACACTTGTGCATATGCATTCATAATCCACAATCCCCTAGTCACATACAATGTAAGAGACAAAATCATTTAAGTACTGATGTAAGTGTGAAAATTCATTCACTCACACATCGCCCATCAACATGTTCGCTAATGTACAGGGGTTCACATCTCCTCTGGGATTCATCATCAAATAAATAAGTATTTCGTATACGAATGGAAGCACAAGTTCCTACAAATTCTTACCACCGTTTGCTTGGCAGCTGCTCAACAACAAGAGTAAAGTCACGAATCGGTGGTTGACAAATCACTACATGGCAAGATGGTGACACGAAATATGAAAAAATAAGCAGCATTCTAACCGNCGAATCGGTGGTTGACAAATCACTACATGGCAAGATGGTGACACGAAATATGAAAAAATAAGCAGCATTCTAACCGACATGTTGTCTGTTGAGATGGACGGTGTTGCGCTCGTAGCAGGTCCAGAACAAAAATGATTCCTCAGTATTTACTGCAGTGCAAACATAAAAATTTACGTCTTTATGTTTCCTTTTTGGTGCGCCACCCCATTGGCACCTACCTGTTCGCGGATACCTGAACGAGATGTTGCCGCGACGCTGGATTGGTCGNTTGGTGCGCCACCCCATTGGCACCTACCTGTTCGCGGATACCTGAACGAGATGTTGCCGCGACGCTGGATTGGTCGAGGAGCAGCTGGTGACCAGGCTCTTCTCCACTGGCCCCCTAGATGCCCAGATCTTACTCCGTGCAATTTTTTTCTATGGGGTACATAAAGGATTGGGTGTTTCGTCCACCATTGCCGGCTAACATTGACGACCTCAAAACGAGAATTATGGATGCCATCCAAACTGTAAAACACCGAATTTGCTGACAAGAGTGTGGAACGAGTTTGATTATCGCGTAGATGTCGTTCGGGCCACTCGTGGTGGTCACATTGAACATTTATGAATGTATGGTAAACAAATTTCACTGTTCCACGCTTCATTTGACTGGTCAATCAAGGTTGTAGGTTGTTTGGTTTAGATATTATAGATCTTCAAAGTTGGGGTATTCTTTTATACTCATCCTGTAGGAGGTGTAGTGGTCAATATATCAGTTGAACTACAGCTTTCCTGCATGCACGATGTGTTACAGTCATCATGCATGGACTTATAGAAAAATTGAATTGTGCAGTTCAGTACAAGAAGCTTTGTGACATGAAGATCGGGCAGAAAAACNACATGGACTTATAGAAAAATTGAATTGTGCAGTTCAGTACAAGAAGCTTTGTGACATGAAGATCGGGCAGAAAAACATAGCAACTGATTTCCAGGAGACTGATACATTCTACGGGAAAAGCATTACACGTGTGTTAAACAATAACTTTAGAGTACATTTGCCAAAACGATATGTTCAATTTATTCTTCAAAGGGACATGGAAGAATCTAACAAGACCCTGGTGCATTTAACTTGCAATGGTATGAAGTCTATCGGCAATGGAAAGAATGCACACACGTTAGACTTTTCGTGNCCCTGGTGCATTTAACTTGCAATGGTATGAAGTCTATCGGCAATGGAAAGAATGCACACACGTTAGACTTTTCGTGCAGAGTGTGATACTTCTTCGTCAGCAGGAGGGAAGAAGAGAAAAAAATGTATACTTTGTTTCACCTACAGCTTATCTGCATGCACAGAATGTTAGTAATCATGTTCGAGCTCATAGAAAAAAAATAGAATAATGTTGAATAGTACAAGAAGCTGATTGACATTATGGCAAAGAGCATTACGCGAGTGTTAAANAAAAAAAATAGAATAATGTTGAATAGTACAAGAAGCTGATTGACATTATGGCAAAGAGCATTACGCGAGTGTTAAAAAATTGTGAATTCAGAATACATTTACCGAAATGCAATTTGCATTTTATTGAAGATACTGAATTACAAGTTCTTAACCAGATGGTGGCAACGTACCCCAGTATGAAACCTATTGGAAACGTTCGCATGCTCGAATTTTCGTAGATGACAATGCTTCAGTCAGGAAGAAAATACTTCAGTTGAACTTCGGCCGTCCTACAAAGCAGTCAAAATGACTACATGAATTTTATTCCACTGGATGTTGACAAGTATGAGGATGTGACCATCGCCTATCGTAGAATCCATTTTAAGCTAGCAGGCTTACCAGAACAAGTTATGGCATGCAATGGACTCGAACACTGGGTAAACTGCAACGTCGAAGAAGAGTGTATGTCTTCTAGTCCAGTACCATTCAGTTTAATTGCTTGTCCACTATATTATATACGCCCAGACTGCCAACTTCCCACTACTACAAGCCACCTGTTGTCACAAGAAAGTGAAGAGCAGCTTCGACAGCGTTGGGGTCCGCCGAAAATCACATATGAACTTCGTCGGCCTGGGAGTGACATCATTACAAGATGGACTGAGTTTTGTTCGGGTGAGCAGCATACAACAGTTTTAGACAATGAAAATATACTTGGGAGACCATGTGCTCACCGCTAACGTGTGAAGTCTCCCTGGCAATATCAATTTAAGTCTGGTTACTGCATATTGCCATGAATGCAGAACCTTGGACTATATAATCCAGCAGCAGTGAGTCTGAAATTGTGACCATGGAGATTCAAATTATACGCAAAAACTTATGTAAATGCATTGAAGCATTATGTAACCTAATTTCTAGAATTCTGCTACTACTTGCCGAGATTTATAATAACTGCTATGACGACATACTTGTCACAGTACGAGACGAAGCTTTCCTGTATGCAGTTAGTCGTCGACCGTCGGCTAAGCAAGTTGGCGACAATCCACCCTGCTAACCATTGTGTCAGCATGGAATCCGGTTGAAGCAGAGTAATGCATTCTTACTGGAAAGGAGGCCAACTGAGAAAATTTACAGAGGAACGTGACGGGCTGCATGATAGACTGTATGCACACGAGCCGTCATTTTTCGAGTCATGCCAGCAGATTGTGGACTGCACATGCTATGGGCAGTGTTACGTATTCTACATGTGACCGGAAACCAAGCTGCAGAGTTCTCCTGAAGAATTTACTGCAATTGTTAAAAATCAAAATGACAATCCTTTGCATGCTCCAGACTATGTGGTGACCAAGTCCATTCCATTTTCGAGCCAGTCGTCAGTCATGATCGACATTTCATCAGGAGACCTGTTGCCAGCTACTGTGAATGCACTAACTCAAAAAATATCAAGCAGGTAGCAGCAAACGTAAGACTATCAGGGTGACGAAACCTGTGACCTCTCACAAGAAGAAACCTTCGCCTCAACCTACACTTCCATCCATGCCAGAACTCGGCGAAGAGTTAGCACAGTTGTGTTCCCCATCATCAGTGGATTAAGTGACTAGCAGAGGTCCTATCACAAACAAAACAGACTCGTCAGTACTAATAACATGTGTGAAAGATCTTTTGAGACAAAGTTTTAAAAACTTTTAAGGAAAAAAAAACCATGCAACGGAAAATCGTAATATATATATACATGAAATCAAATAATTTGAAAGTTTTTTGTGTTGAGTAAAAAAGATAGAACACTATTGTAGGTTGTATAATATTTGAAAATGAAAAAATATTATCGTTGATTGAAGAAAAAAAGTAGAGAATTCAGAATATTATTGTCTCTGAGGAAAATTTCAAAATAATGTTTTCTCTCGTGAAATAATAATATTATCACGTATGTCATGTTGTATAACTCATAAACAAAAATACAAATGTATTCATGGAGAGAATCTGAAAGAAAAAGTGTTTTGCTGTAATAATGTAATTTATAGCTGAATAAATATTTTTTAAAAACTAAAATGTTTCATTCCTTATTAAAATTCCTTGTGTCACAAAAGGAAATATGCATAAGCACATTTGACTGTTCAGAAACTGTTAAATGTTATGTGTATTTTAAAATGAAGCTAAAAAGTAAAATAATAATATTAGAAAATATTTACGAAAATATTAAGCCATATGTGTCTTGCAAATTAACCAATAAGCACGTGGTTCTAACAAGCCAAAACAAAATTATCTGAACTAAATGTATTTAGAAAAACTACCTTCCATTCAGGGGGATAAGGGTGTATTTAAGGGAGGGTCAATAGGGCTCTAGCAATTCCTGGAAGAAAAAAAAATGGGGACNTTCAGGGGGATAAGGGTGTATTTAAGGGAGGGTCAATAGGGCTCTAGCAATTCCTGGAAGAAAAAAAAATGGGGACTGAAAATAATTTAGACAATGACAAAAAAGTGGATGGTATAGAATCATAAAAGAGATTGTAAAATGTCTGTAGCTCAAAACGTCGCAATGCATACATAAAACGTTTTTGGCGTGTCTCTTCAAGCCTAAAATTAATGTCATTCAACGAAAATTGTCTAGTCACAGAACTGACGAACGCAGGAAGCATTAATAAATAGTTTAAAACATGAGAATGATGCTTCTGTCTTCTGAGCTAAAACTCTGACATGGAAAAAAAACTATGGTAAAAACAATGACTTAAAACGACATACAACTATTGTACTAGTTGTTTCACAAATCATCTGCAAAATCGTATTATGGATACAAGAGTAGCAATATACAATCATAAAAACAATTCGGGTATTGTTTTACTAAAAGACGCATTGGAAAATGTTATAATATAACATGTACAGGATTATAAGTTTTATTTAAATGTAGTCATACTGGGAAAAATATTGGCAAAACGTAGGGATGTGTGGGTTTATTGTTGGCTACACTATTCACTGATAAAAGCGATATATTACGAATCATAAAACTGATGACAGTGTTACTAGTAGCTCACTACAGATTCAATAAACTACAAAATAGACCGTCGCACAGAAAATATAAGTCAATGTTCGAAATGTAATTTTAGGATATAAAAATATATATTCAAAGACAGGAAATTTTCTCTCCCCAGTTGGGAGTGTACGCAGAAATGTAGAAATTGGGAAAGCCCATCCAAGAAGGTGAAAATTGGCTGGCTTCTCCCCCTTTCAGTTCGAACACTGCTGCTATTAATCTTGTATAAGGGACTTCACTTCTATAGGTTGGTAACATTAAAGTGAGCACTTTTGAAGCCCTGATTACTTTTTTCTTTCAACCTATTTATGGCCTTCCGTTACTTGTTAATATAAACACTGCCGTGCGAGTAATAATCACAGTCTGTACATTACACCATACTCGAAACCAAAAGTCAGAGGTCACAATGAAATGAATTTATTGGTTATCTGATGACACTGCCTCAAAAAGTGCTCACTTTACTGTGAACAGGCTATAGCTTTGTGTCATCGACTGTGAAGCTTCTGTCATATCGGCGTTACCCAAGGAAAAATCCTACAAAAGCCCCTGCAAGGAAGTTTCAAACAAGCCACATATATTTTTTCCCTTCATATTATGCTTGGCATATTGAAAGGCTCTGAGCAGTGCAGCGGGGAGGTGATAATTTTTTCCCCCGATCTGGTCGACAGCCTAATGGCAGCCCTCGGACTAAAAACTTTCTCAGGCAGTCGGGGAGATATTTTTACAACTAAACACGGAACTCTCTGCGACAGTGCGGTGACTAATTGAGGTCATATCGAGATGGTGATATATGTGTGTTTTTCCCGCACCCGGGTTAAAAACAACTAAAGGCACGAGAGCTGAGGGCGAGCATNGAGATGGTGATATATGTGTGTTTTTCCCGCACCCGGGTTAAAAACAACTAAAGGCACGAGAGCTGAGGGCGAGCATAGTCAGCCAATAACAGCTCTGTACATTCTAATACAACCATATTTGTGTTGAGAAAGCAATGAACCTTATGAAAATAATACTGCGTCTGGCCACACCCACCGTGCTGCACCAATCAGACACGGAAACTAGGCGTGCCAGTTCTCATCCAACGTATAAAAAGGATGACGCTTGCTGCCTAGGCCCACTTTGATATCTGCGCTTGACGTCTGATCATTAAGGTACCTTATCGTTGTCAACATTTCACCGCCTAGTCGTGGCTTTTTTTTCATGAATTACTCTTCCGTACATTTTAGCTTCGAGTTAAAACTCGTTTAGGTATGTCAAAAAGTGTTAATCCTAACTAATATTATAAATGCGAAAGTGTGCTTTATTTTGTTTGTTTGTCCTTCTTTCACGTCGCAACGGAGCAACACATCGACGTGATTTTTTGTACAGAGATTGCTGGAGAGCCAAAAAGTGACATAGGCTACTTTTTGTCCCGAAAAAAATATATCATTCCCTCTGGAATTTGTTTTTTGTAAAAATAGCGCTTGGAGTACAATAATGCGTCAATGTAAGTTGTTAGTGTGGGATGACGTCACAATGGAGCAACGTATCGACGTGATTTTGTGCATAGCTAGTTGGAGGGCCGAGAAGTGACATAGGCTACTTTTTATCCCGAGAAAATATCTCATTCCCTCGAGGAAATTCTTATTGGAAAATGAAAAAGTACACAAACGGAATAACAACGCAACGTCGCAACCGAGCAAACAGATCAACGTAATTTCTTGCACAGAAATAGTTTAAGGGCTGAAAGGTGATATTGGCTACTTTTTATCGTGAGAAAATATCTCAAAAAATGTACAAACCATAATAGTGAATCAAGTCGGAAAAAAGTTTGCCGCCAGCGCGCTCTCTTGCAATACACTGTCTAAACCGTTAAAGATGGAACAATATCATGTAGTAAAGAATTGTGTAGAATAAAAATATTAAAAAAAACTCTGCGGTAGCATATCCCTATCTATAACAGAGAAATACTAATAAGCGTTTTTACAATTTAATTCACCGAGACGTTGAGTTTTATAATATGCATAGAGTATATAAGATTAACACTAAGTAATATTCAACTTTATTTAAAAAAAACCTAAATAATAATTCTGTAGTCCATGCGAGTGGAGCCGCGGGCACAGCTAGCGATTAATAACACTTGCATAAATAAAAGTTTCAAACATGTATTACAGCTGTACAATACTCCCACATAATTTTTGAATAAACCATGTTTCCAGTGCTGAGTATGGGTGCACTTCATTAGATGTTATTCGTACACACAACCTAATTTATTATTGTAAACGATGAGTACTTCGACGACAGCAAAATTGAAACTTATTCGTGTGCATTTCTTAACTTATCCTTGACGAGGAGCGGCGAAATACTGTAGGACCTGCATGCATTTACAAGCACATTTTTATCAGCATCAGTAAACAGATAGTACTATTTATATTTTTTAATTTATTACAGAGCTACAATAATTGTGAGCATTTATGAAAATATGTTTTTAACACGAGAGCATTTTTTTAATCGTAAATAACTATGTGTCTAATTGTCTTAATTTATTACTGTTGTCTACCAAAGCTTAGGTAAAGTTTTCTGAAAAAGCTATATTTTTTCCTTAGCCTATTGTCAGCAAGATGTATCATGTTGGAAATACTATATTCGTAAGTAGTATTACAGACAGTGAAAGGAAAAAAAAATCATGTTGAGAGATGCATACTTTATTTTAGCGATTACTGTCACAGTGCTAGTTACCGCTAGCTTTTGTATACATGCATAGGCTATCGTTCACACTTCCCCCAACTTTCTTCACGATTTATGAGAGCATTTAGCATAAATATGAAACATTATTAAATGTTTTGTGCTTACTTTGAATTAATTATCATCGCTTACCGAGACCCAATTAGCTGGAAAAAAAAACTTTTGACACTTGTTAATATGTGCTTGAAATGTTTCATGCTATCGGGGAATGTGTGCTTGCGTGGTGATAAAATGAAATTATGGCATTAATATCTGATAACGAAAAATAATTATAATGTTAAATAAATTTCCACTTCGTATTAGTATTTACCATCGCAGTACCTGTTGGGTTTTTCTGTGTGTGATTAAAATGTATTGAAAGTATCGTGTTGGCTATCATTTTTCCAACTTTATCTTATGAGGAATTACATTTTTTTTTTTAATCTACAACTTGTTCCTTTAAGCTTTGGAATAAATTTCGGTGTTTACATATAAATATATACATACTTATGTAAGACGCATTGCAAGTATTTGGATATGTGTTTGGAATTAAACTCGTGGACCTTGGTGAGACCAGTCGAGCGATGCTCTTCAACCAGCGGCTTTGACAGCTAAGTTAAAAAATTACGGCGTGATGCATATTAGTTAAACTGATGCGTGGATGGAAAACACGTACTTTTAAAAGGAAAAAAAAAANAAAATTACGGCGTGATGCATATTAGTTAAACTGATGCGTGGATGGAAAACACGTACTTTTAAAAGGAAAAAAAAAACGTGAACGAGCGTTTGATTTACAATATATGAAGACTTGTGCATACATACCTTTCGGTCTCTTATTGNAAAAAAAAAACGTGAACGAGCGTTTGATTTACAATATATGAAGACTTGTGCATACATACCTTTCGGTCTCTTATTGCAAGAATGCTGGAGTTAGAGCCTAGCCCTGCGAAGTGCTGTACTTATTAAAAATTATACCGATATAAGATACAATATTTCAGATAATTTCAAAGCAAAGCTGTATGAATTAATTTTAAAAAAATTTTGGTGATTATTTCGTATTGCGTATCCAAATCACCAAAAAAACATTATATTATGTATCCAATGATACATAAAATCCACCCAAAAAGTCGTCGATTTCGTATCCAAACTAAGTCCTGAGAAGGCCAAAACAAATGCAAAATTTTTTCACTGCGTATCCAGCCTGTCTGTAATTACCTGTTTTTTACCAAAAGTTTCTTTGTGCGTATCCACATGAAAAACGACCCGAATTGAAAAGTGGTGGGTTTGCATATCCAAAACAACAGGTGGGAATTGCCACCAAGCCTCATTTGTTCCAATTCACATATTCATTTATTTTTTAAAAACATTTAAAACAATACCTAATTGTTTCCTGTGGCGTATCCAAACTAAAAACGGAACAATTGGTTACTTTACCAAAAGTTTCTTTGTGCGTATCCACATGAAAAACGACTTGAATTGAAAAGCGGTGGGTTTGCATATCCAAAACGACAGTTGGAAATTGCCACGAAGCCTCATTTGTTCCGATTCACGTATTCATTTATCTTTTAAAAACATTTATAAAAATACCTAATTGTTTCCTGTGGCGTATCCAAACTGAAAATGGAACAATTGGTTACTTTACCAAAAGTTTCTTTGTGCGTATCCACATGTGGAAGTGACCTGTTGCTAAAATTTTCCTATTGCCTACCCAACAACGATACATTTACATTTTAAATCCAAAACCAATAACCAGCTAGCGAAATGAGTTGTGTAAATAATATTGAGTTAAAAAAAAAAGATTAAGACATGAAAACTCTAAAGTCTTCACTGGCTTACAGTGAGGGATTATAATTTATGCATTTCATGTATCAATTTCTCGGAATCATGAGTTTGTGTATGGATCTTTCGTTTTTGTTTGTTTTTATGAAAGTTGTAGAATTTAGAGTATCTCCAAGGTTTCCATAAAACACGAAAACTACCTACTNCCAAAACCAATAACCAGCTAGCGAAATGAGTTGTGTAAATAATATTGAGTTAAAAAAAAAAAATTAAGACATGAAAACTCTAAAGTCTGCACTGGCTTACAGTGAGGGATTATAATTTATGCATTTCATGTATCAATTTCTCGGAATCAATGTATGGATCTTTCGTTTTGTTTGTTTTTATGAAAGTTGTAGAATTTAGAGTATCTCCAAGGTTTCCATAAAACACGAAATTGACCCAAACAGCTACTCATTGTCATTTTAAACAGACATTACACACAGCCAGTCAATCACATTTTAAATTTAAATGTGCTATTGTCATTTTAACATTTTGTTTAT
>NQII01001175.1:311736-335852 GCA_002778355.1 Clitarchus hookeri | reverse complement strand
TCGTCTACACCGTATTGACGGTTTAAGGATGTCATGCTCGATGAGGAATGTGTTTACGTCCGGTGAGAAATAAATCATTTTCCGACCGTTCAACATGGTGATTTTACACCCCTCACACACCATTGTATGTTTTCCTAATTGAAAACTTTTAGGTTTTAAGTAAAACCACACCTGGATACGCTAAACGGAACAATTGACTTGAATTTGGATACGCTAAACGGAATTCGACCGGATACGCAATAGTACACTGACTTGTAAAGTAAATAATTTGAGTGGATACTCGATACTGCACTCGCTGGTTTCCTATGGTTTTACCATAAGAGTACGCAATACGGAACAATCACCAAAATTTTAATTGGGAGTATTTTAAATAGAAAAGAAGACATCCGACTGCTTGCATATAATGTTCAAAGTAAAAGTTTTATTTTATTTTTCGTACCAGTTAATGTTCAAATCATTTAAGATGTCCTAAAATTTATTTTTTTACCACAGCCTACATGGTAAATGTACTAGTCATATTATTTTTTACTTGTACTTCCAAAAAAAAAATTAAGAGTCTGCTGGCTTTTTTTGCAGTTCCAAAACTGCATTTAATCACATAGTCTGTCTACTAGCCACTTAATGCCATAACTATTCACCTGCACTAAANATTTGAGTGGATACTCGATACTGCACTCGCTGGTTTCCTATGGTTTTACCATAAGAGTACGCAATACGGAACAATCGCCAAAATTTTAATTGGGAGTATTTTAAATAGAAAAGAAGACATCCGACTGCTTGCATATAATGTTCAAAGTAAAAGTTTTATTTTATTTTTCGTACCAGTTAATGTTCAAATCATTTAAGATGTAATAAAATTTATTTTTTTACCACAGCCTACATGGTAAATGTACTAGTCATATTATTTTTTACTTGTACTTCCAAAAAAAAATTAAGAGTCTGCTGGCTTTTTTTTCAGTTCCAAAACTGCATTTAATCACATAGTCTGTCTACTAGCCACTTAATGCCATAACTATTCACCTGCACTAAANTCAGTTCCAAAACTGCATTTAATCACATAGTCTGTCTACTAGCCACTTAATGCCATAACTATTCACCTGCACTAAACCAGGTTCTAATCCAATATAGTGTATTAATATTTTTTGTAAGAAGAAAGAAACTGGTATTTCGACTTTGTGATTATGATGACGGTGTTGGTTTGAATCTCAGATGCGACTTATAATGTGATAGACTACATACACACACGCTAATACCTAGAGTTATTTTATTAGGAATTTACACCATTTGAGCAAATATAAGGTCAACATTATAGCGTCTGTTTTATTGTAATTTTGTGAAATGAAGTTACCAGATGGCTTTGATGTTCCTAGGGATCGGCTGTGCCAGTACGCAAGTCCCTCCATCAATTCGTGCGTGGCCTGTCGACCGACTGCAGCCAAGTTTCGGGTGCCATGCCAGTCTTATACTTGCTAGACTTATACACTGAAGATCCAAAAAAACTGGCACACCTGCCTAATATCGTGTAGTCCCCCCCCCNCCGAACTAGCAGAAGTGCCGCAAGATGACGTAGCATGGACTCGACTAATGTCTAAAGGTATGCAGGAGGCAATTCACACGATGAATCCTGCAGGGCAGTCCACAAATCCAATCTGCGCCAATTTGAGAGAAACGGTTGCACGTCTGTCACATTTAATGATTCTCGTCAGTCGTTGTTTGTCCCGTTCGTTCACGATATTTTCCGGCTGCAGCGATGTAGAAGATGTGATGTTTTACCGGATTCCCGATATTCACGGTACACTCGTGAAATGGTCGTATGCGAACATCCAAATGTTATAGCTACCTCGCGGATGCTATTTCGGATCTCTCGTGTGCCAACCATAACACCACGTTCAAACTCACTTAATTCTTGATAACCTGCAATTGTTGCAAAAGTAACCGATCTAGCTGCCGACAGCATCGCGTTACCCTGATTGGTTCCATACCTCTGTTATTTGCATACGCACGCCTATACCAGTTTTTTTTTTTGGCTCGTCACTGTATTACTTTGAAGTGAGTAACNCACGCCTATACCAGTTTTTTTTTTGGCTCGTCACTGTATTACTTTGAAGTGAGTATTTGTTTCAACTAAATTTTTAAGTGTTTTTCTGTGATTTGTTTTTTAAGTGGAAACTAATCAATGTGGAATGTGTTTGTCCAGGAGACATCCTTCACAGTTCGCTCGTCTCAACTCCCTCTCTCCCAAGTCAATCGAGGAATCGCGTGAAGGATGCTAGCATCGCAGCTTATTGTTGCTACCTTCACATTGTCCCAATATCCCATCCTATATTTACTTGTCATTATTATTAAATGGGTTTTGTGCCTCTGCAGGTGACCGTTCCTACAACAAACACTGAGGACGGCAAGGCATCCGGTGTCGACGAGTCTTTCGTGTCTTCCTTTCCTTCCACTTCTTCGGCTTTGGTAAGTAATATACCTCCACCAATGCTGCAGTGTGGGTTCTGTAATCAATTGTTTACTGTTCGCAAGAATGGCTTGCNGTAAGTAATATACCTCCACCAATGCTGCAGTGTGGGTTCTGTAATCAATTGTTTACTGTTCGCAAGAATGGCTTGCACCACGAGAGAAATTGCAGGCTCAACCCCTTCAGGGAAGAGCAGCATGTATGCGAAAAGTGTGGGGTGTCAGGTGCCCGGAAGGACGACATGGCCAAACATATACAAGGCTGCACTGGCCAAATCCAGCAGAAAACCACTGCTAGATGCAAATTCTGCAACGAGAATTTCGCTCACACTGGAGATGCAAGAAGACATGAGCGTAGCTGCTGGATGAACCTTGATGCTAAAACCCTGGAATGTGACAAATGTGGGAGGCAGTTTACCAGATCTGACAAATTGAAAGCACACAGCTCTAAATATAATGATCCCACTGCCTCAGTGAAGCATCGCCGTGTTGAAACACAAAAATTTCCATCTGTTTCAGCTCGTCTGATTTCGACAGAGGGCAGCTCTTGCCATTGCAGAGTAGTCATTCGGGCTGGCGAACAGAATGATAATGGGTTCGCATTGGTAGAAACAGTCTTCAACTGTTATTTGAAGACTCTCATTGCAGAGAATACATCCACTACAAAGAGCATCATGTGTACATACCTCAATGACATTAAAGAAAACAATATAAATCAGTTAACTCTGGTATTGGAAACACAGGGAGTCATAAAATTTAACATATGGTTAAATTATATTTATAGTAAGGTGGAGCTGTATGGCAACTATGATTACCATCGTGCTTTCGAGCAAAAAAAATTTACCTCTGTACAACTTAGATAATTTTGAAGATGAAGTGATGGCTACCATCGAAAAGATCTGCAAGGAAGAAGAAGAATACCAGGGGAAAGGAAGTGTTTGGACCCTTACCTCTGTAAAACATCTTCAGCTAAGGATCAATAAGCTTGATCCAGTTAGAGCTTCGTCCTACATCGATTTACCAACGAGCATCACGGCTAGGAAGGCAGTAAGTTATCCACAGAACAAATATCAAGAATGCTTCAAGTGGGCTATCCTGTCAAGATTCGTAGAACGGGAGAATCTGCAGAGAGTTAATCAAAGATACAGAGATGTGGAAGGGAAATTCCACTTCAGTGGACTGGAGTTCCCCACACCTCTGAGCCAAATACGTCAGTTTGAGAGAAATAACCCTGGGGTTTCAGTGAATATTTATTCACTCAAAGATGAGAAGGTGGTGCCCATATGTATATGTAACGCATATGCCACTCCTAACTGATGGCAGCAACAACCACTACACACCTTTATTACTAATTTTTCTAGCCTGATACATTCACAGCTGACATAGCATAATGCATCTATATATGTATGCAAAAGTTGCTTCACATACTATCATGATATTCCGCGCATTATTGGCCTCACTGGAGAGGAAACTCTTGAGCAGTACTTGAAATATTGTAAGCGTCATGCTCCTGTGAGAATAGAGATGCCTCAGTCAACATCGAAGAATATGAAATATGTTATCAGTTATGAAATTTAAGAATTATCAAAATATGACTAACCTCCAATAGTAATATATGAAGATTTTGAAGCCATGCTGAAGCCTGTTACATCATGTGAACCTGACCCCAAGCAATCATACACAATGGCCTACCAGAAATGTGATCCATACAGTTATGGAATGTACATCTGTGTAGACAACAATGTTATACCAGCANAAACATCTTCAGCTAAGGATCAATAAGCTTGATCCAGTTAGAGCTTCGTCCTACATCGATTTACCAACGAGCATCAAGGCTAGGAAGGCAGTAAGTTATCCCCAGAACAAATATCAAGAATGCTTCAAGTGGGCTATCCTGTCAAGATTCGTAGAACGGGAGAATCTGCAGAGAGTTAATCAAAGATACAGAGATGTGGAAGGGAAATTCCACTTCAGTGGACTGGAGTTCCCCACACCTCTGAGCCAAATACGTCTGTTTGAGAGAAATAACCCTGGGGTTTCAGTGAATATTTATTCACTCAAAGATGAGAAGGTGGTGCCCATATGTATATGTAACGCATATGCCACTCCTAACTGATGGCAGCAACAACCACTACACACCTTTATTACTAATTTTTCTAGCCTGATACATTCACAGCTGACATAGCATAATGCATCTATATATGTATGCAAAAGTTGCTTCGCATACTATCATGATATTCCGCGCATTATTGGCCTCACTGGAGAGGAAACTCTTGAGCAGTACTTGAAATATTGTAAGCGTCATGCTCCTGTGAGAATAGAGATGCCTCAGTCAACATCGAAGAATATGAAATTTGTTATCAGTTATGAAATTTAAGAATTATCAAAATATGACTAACCTCCAATAGTAATATATGAAGATTTTGAAGCCATGCTGAAGCCTGTTACATCATGTGAACCTGACCCCAAGCAATCATATACAATGGCCTACCAGAAATGTGATCCATACAGTTATGGAATGTACATCTGTGTAGACAACAATGTTATACCAGCANCACAATGGCCTACCAGAAATGTGATCCATACAGTTATGGAATGTACATCTGTGTAGACAACAATGTTATACCAGCACTTAAAACATCAGGTTTGAATGCAAAGCCTATCATATTCAGAGGAGAAAATGCAGTCAAAAACTTCATGTCCGACATTGTGAAAATCGTTGAAGAGGTTCAGGAGATATATAATGAATTAGAACCAATGAGACCGCTGACACATAATGAAAGGTCTGCATATGATCTGGCCAACACCTGCTGCTACTGCTCCACATCCTTCACGAAGAAGAATCCAAAACTCCACGACCATGACCACCTTATCGGCAACTTTATTGGGCCTGCCTGCAATGAATGCAATATGCTTCGTCATCGCCCTAAAAAATTGCCAGTTATGTTCCATTATCTTGGCTATGACGAACATTTCACTACAAAAGAACTCGCATATGACAGCAAAGATATTTTCATCTTCTCAAATTCAGAGGAAAAAATAATGGTATTCAGTAAGTCGATTGGGGACAAATTCAGTATTCAATTCATAGATACATTCAGATCCATGTCTGCCAGTCTCGCTACCCTCGAACAGGACCTGCCTGCATCCGAATTTGTAACTACGAATAAATTTTTCAGCACTGGAGAAATGGGGATAGTTGTAAGAAAGAGTATATATACTTACGACTATGTTGACTCGTGGGAGAAGTTAGAAGAGATGCAGCTGCCTGCTAAGGAAGCCATCCACAATTGACTCACTAACAGTGATATTAGTGACGAGGATTATGCTCATGAAAAAAAAAGGTATGGAGGAAATTTGTAAGTTGCACACTAGGAGAATACTACGACATCTATCTGAAGATGGACATCTTGCTTCTCACTGACGTTTTTGGGGATTTTTGGGGGCTGTGTCTAAACATATATGAATTCGAATGTGGCCATTATGTGAGTGCCCCTGGATTCTCCTTTGATGTCATGTTGATAAAGACAAAGGTGGAATTATAACTGCTTACCAACTATGACATGTACCTATTCGTCAAGGCTGGTATCCGGGGTGGCATAGCTCAGTGTATTAAACGTCAGTGTACAGCAAATAACAGNTGTACCTATTCGTCAAGGCTGGTATCCGGGGTGGCATAGCTCAGTGTATTAAACGTCAGTGTACAGCAAATAACAGTCATGCTTCTACCACACATGATACAGAGAAACTGTCAAACATAACTCCAGTATGTAGACAACAACAATTTGTAAGGTTGGGCGATGTCATTACCACTTCCATATTCTGGATTTAAATGGGTGAGCACCAACCTCGGCATGATGGATGTGCCAGACAATGGTGATGTAGGCTACATACTGGAGGTGGATGTACAGTACCCTGCCAGTCTANGGGCATGATGGATGTGCCAGACAATGGTGATGTAGGCTACATACTGGAGGTGGATGTACAGTACCCTGCCAGTCTACACAAGGACCATAAAGATTTTCCATTTCTCCCCATCAATGAGCGCGCCCCTCGAACCAAGCAGACCAAATTAATGACAACTCTGGTAGATAAGAACAATTATATAAAGCACTATGTAAATTTGAAACAAGCAGTTGAACACTGCCCACAAATAAAGAAGATTCATCGAGTTTTGCAATATAATCAAAAGGTATGGTTGAAACCTTACATTGATATTAATACCGAAAGGCACCAAGCTGATGAGAAAGATTTCTTCAAGCTTGCCAACAATGCAACATTTGGTAAGCTGATGGAAAATAAAAGGAAGAGGCAAAACATGGAATTGGTATGTGTGGGAAAGTGAATTAAAAATAGAAGCAAAACCATATATTAAGGACAGGGAAATTTATTATGAAAATCTATCATTGATGAAAATGTACAAAGAAAGTATTCAGTTCGGCAAGCCCATCTATGCAGGATTTTCATTACAAGACTTATCAAGACCTTAGTGTATCGCTTCCACTATGATGGTATGATGAATAAATATAATGAAAATATTCAGTTGGCATATATAAACACCGACAGCTTAATTTATGAAATCGAGACGATTAACTTTTACCAGGATTTACCATCAGACCCAGCATTCAAGATGGAATTTGACATGAGTGCCTATCCTCTCACTCACCTATGCTATTCGCCCACTACCAAGAAAGTGGTGGAAAAATTAAGGATGTGTGTGGTGAGGATGAAATATATGAATTTGTTGGTCTGAGGGCTAAATTATATAGCTAAAAATGCATCAGCAAAACAATTAAAAAGGCTAAAGGCATCCAGAAATCTACCATCAAAATAAGTTAACATTTAATGTTTAAAAGAATGTATTATTGCAACAAACACAAATAAGTGTTCATGAAAATTCTATCAGATCACACCATCATCAGATATATATCGAATGAAGTAATAAGCTAGCATTGTCCTGGGTGGATGATAAAAGACAATTAATGGATGACTGTGTGCATACTCTATCCTATGGTTGCAAAGAGTAATTTATTTATTTTTTATTGAGATAAACAACATGAAATGCAAATACATCTCCGCAGTCATGTTGAAGCAGAGACCATTCCACTCCCATGTCTATATTTTTGTCACAATTGTTCGAAATGCCTAAATTTTAATAGTTGAAGAATGTTATTCCTTTTAAGTTAGTTTTGCCAGCAGCACACTGCAGCCCGTTNAAATGCCTAAATTTTAATAGTTGAAGAATGTTATTCCTTTTAAGTTAGTTTTGCCAGCAGCACACTGCAGCCCGTTCAAGGAATCGTCTTGTCAGGTGTGTTGCTGATGACTGGTGGCACACTGTAGCTCATGCAAGGTATCATCTTGTCATGTGTCGCCAATATATCCTGGATCATAGTTTTAGGCTTATCTGATGTGACTACTATGTCACTTCCACAATTTTTGCACCCTAAGAAGACCATCACTGAAGAAACTATTAAATGCATTATTGTTAAAGAATATATATTTGTAATAAGTAATTGTTGAAATAAATTTGACTTTTAAAATTACTAAGTGTGTATTATTAATAAAAGAAAAGTTGTTTACTGAAAATCATTCATATGTACAAGTATAAAGAAAAAACACATTTTTACAAATTCTTGGAAAATAAATGTTACATATTATTGATAATTTGGGTACTCTAAATTTTAAAAAAATCAGAGTATTTTATATGTTAAAAAATATATATAAAGTCAGGAATAATCTGTGGAAAAAGGTGTCATTGGAATATGTTGTTTTGACAGAAATAGATGTGGATAATGGTGTTGATCACTGTAGTGTGTAGGTAAGGACTTGCTCCGATTTCCTGGTCTGTGGTAAATGTGTCATTGGAATATGTTGTTTTGAAAGAAATACTGGAAGCTAATGGTATTTCTCGCCACACGACATAGGCATATACTTTTAANCATTATTTGAGTTACGCCCCCAGAATTCTCTCATAATCTTTCATGTACGAATTGGCTGAAAAGCTAGTTCGTAACACCGTGCAAGGAATCGTCTTGTCAGGTGTGTTGCTGATGACTGGTGGCACACTCTAGCTCATGCAAGGTATCATCTTGTCATGTGTCGCCAATATATCCTGGATCATAGTTTTAGGCTTATCTGATGTGACTACTATGTCCCTTCCACAATTTTTGCACCCTAAGAAGACCATCACTGAAGAAACTATTAAATGCATTATTGTTCAAGAATATATACTTTTAATAAGTAATTGTTGAAATAAATTTGACTTTTAAAATTACTAAGTGTGTATTATTAATAAAAGAAAAGTTGTTTACTGAAAATCATTCATATGTACAAGTATAAAGAAAAAACACATTTTTACAAATTCTTGGAAAATAAATGTTACATATTATTGATAATTTGGGTACTCTAAATTTTAAAAAAATCAGAGTATTTTATATGTTAAAAAATATATATAAAGTCAGGAATAATCTGTGGAAAAAGGTGTCATTGGAATATGTTGTTTTGGCAGAAATAGATGTGGATAATGGTGTTGATCACTGTAGTGTGTAGGTAAGGACTTGCTACGATTTCCTGGTCTGTGGTAAATGTGTCATGGGAATATGTTGTTTTGAAAGAAATACTGGAAGCTAATGGTATTTCTCGCCACACGACATAGGCATATACTTTTAANGGGAATATGTTGTTTTGAAAGAAATACTGGAAGCTAATGGTATTTCTCGCCACACGACATAGGCATATACTTTTAATGTGTGGAAAACACTCTGCTACTGTATAATTTGCTATCTTACATGGAAAAATTTTATTTACTTACTATTATTTATGCATACAATTATAAAGTAAATGATTATAGTAACTAAAATAAAAGAGTACTTAGCATGGTTATGCATATGAAACATCGCATTGCTAATATGATCCATTCCTTGTGTGAACCATCCTTCCCGACATAAGTTGTCATATCACACTTATTATATATTTAATTATATATCGAATACTCATGCCCGTAGTATTTCTAATTTTAATTAATAAAAAAAGAGCACAGGTCATAATTATTAAAAAATGAAAAGTTATTTTCAATCTCTTGTCAATGTGCCTCTTGCAGGAGTTAACATAATGAACACATACCTCTCGTATAGACATGCCCTTGCCTATAACATTTTGGAAAATATAATAATTTCCATACATATTTTATGTATACATCATTAAAACCTATGCTGGAACCAATTTCATATCTAGAAGCAAGATGTTGAGGTGGAATAGCAGAGCATGAACTGGAACATTCTTGAAACAAGGTGGTAGCATGGAAAGACAGAGCATGAACTGGAAACTTCTAGAAACAAGATGGTGGCATGGAATGGAAGAGCCTGAGTTAGAATGACAGAGCATAAACTGGAACATTCTTGAAACAAGTTCGTGCTATTTTTAGACTTTAAAATNTGAAACAAGTTCGTGCTATTTTTAGACTTTAAAATTTTGGGTCAGGAAACTTTTTGTAGGAAATTTTGCAGATTTGGAGGAAAAATCGGGAAATTTTGAGGGAAATTCTAGAAATTTTGNATTTTGGATCAGGAAACTTTTTGTAGGAAATTTTGCAGATTTGGAGGAAAAATCGGGAAATTTTGAGGGAAATTCTAAAAATTTTTNAACTTTTTGTAGGAAATTTTGCAGATTTGGAGGAAAAATCGGGAAATTTTGAGGGAAATTCTAGAAATTTTGAAGTGGTTTCTAGGGATACGAGACATTTGAGATCAAGACCAGGGTCAAAGTCAAATGTCAAAGTCAAGGTCACCTCAGGTTCTCTGCAGATGCCATGGGCTCCAAGGCTCCGAAGCCCTAAGCCCATGTGCCAGCTCTCTAATTTTCTATCTACTTATGAATTAGCACATTCGATGATTGTCATAGATACAATATACAAAGTTAAATTTAAATCTGTTCCATAGTTCCGTAGATAAAGCTCACTAAGCTAAAATGTTTGTATAGGCGCCATTCAGAGAATAAGAGACTTACATACTGAAAACCTAAATTAATATGGCGCACCACAGTACAACTTCTTTGCCAAATTTGACAGAAATCGGTTGATTGTTTTCCGAGATACGCCATAAATCTCTATTATTTCTTGTGACACTATTTTACAAAATGCAGGAGAAATTAGGCTTTGCATAGACAATTTTGATGGATATAAATCATAGTGTCAGCATACAAACATAGGTTGAAATCGTTTTTTGCAGTTTCGTAGATAAAAAATTCTGAGCTAAAATGTTTATATGGGAACCATTTTAAAAACATGTGTCTTACCCTCTCAAAGTTCATCTGTTTACATGGCCTGCCATAGTGCAACTTGTTTCCAAATTAGGTAGAAAAAGATTGTTTGTTCGGATATGTCATGTAATTTTAATTTTTCACATGATACTATATTACAAAATGGTGGACAAAAGAGATTTTGTGTGGAGACATACGATTATTGTAATATATACAGTCAGCATAAAAAGTTTCATTGGAATTATTTACACGATTTCGACGATATAACATACAAAACTACAATAGCTATATAGCAGACATTTTAAAAATATGTGTTTGACATGCCTAAAACACACACGTTGACATAACCTACCACAGTACTGCTTGTTTGCATTATTTGGTAGTAATAGGTCAATTGTTTCCCGAGATATGACAAAAAAATTTATTCGTGTGGCACTATTTTACAAAATGGAGGACAAAAGAGGCACCTTGCAGACACATTTGATGTTTGTTATATATACTCCCAGCGTACAAAGTTAAGTTGGAATTGATTATATGGTTTCGACGATATAGCATACTATGCTAAAATAGCTACGTAGATGGCCGCCATTTTGAAAATATGTCTGATATACTTGAAACATATTTGTACATATAAACTGTCTCATTACTACTTGTTTGCCCAATTTGGTAGGAATTTTTTCAATTGTTTCCCGTGATATTACACAAAAACTTTATTTATTCATGTAGTGCTGTCTTACAAAATGGCTTGTAAAATTGGTTGTTGTATGGCTTATATGATGCATGTATTAGATACTGTGAGCATACAAAATTTGGATGAAATTGGTCAAAGAGTACGGTAGTTACACCAAATAAACATAAAAAATTTATATGGCCGCAATTTTTAAAATAAGTGCCTAGTAAAGATTATTTACTTATATTTATCTGGCAAGTATTATATACATGCCAAATTTGGCGAAAATTGGTTGAGTAGTTTTCGAGATATAACGTAAAAGCTTTATTCTTTCATGTGGCGCTATCTTCCAAAATGAAGAACCAACAACGATATATACCTCGGAATTCAATGCTTACACCTTGCCTTGTCAGCGTACAAAATTTGATTTAAATCGATTGAATGGTTTTTGAAATGGTATATCACCCTAAATTTTAAATGACAGCCATTTTTTTTAGTAAGTGTCCAGTGTGGTCAAAAACTAAAAAAAGTTATATGTTCCTATTTAGTACTATATGTGTACCGAGTTTGGTGTAATTCGGTTCAAGCGTTAAAAATTTGAAGGGGACACACACACGCACATACACACCCTCAGACACCATCTCTTACACGCAAATACACACCCTCAGACACCATCATACACGCAAATACACACGCGCATACTCACACAGGCACACAGACAGGAAAGTGATCTCATTAGCATTTCTTTCCTTTGGTCCCTACTCCTACTTTCCTCTGATACCAAATCACTGTCTAAAATTAAGATCATATTGGAATTGGTCATATACGATACGGAAAAGTGTAAGCTTTCTAAATTGACATTTTAAAAATGTTTATTTGCAAACAGAAATATCAAGCAATTTAAACATAAAATACATATTTTTCCAGTTATATTATTTCAGAAAGGTTGGAAAATTTTGGGGTTCGGACACATTGACACAGTACAGTAGAGTGATGTTCTGTGTTTGTGGCATTCTGAAATCTGATTGGCCACTCATACGTCTGCACTGATATCACTGGTCACGTGAGCCAATCATATTTCAAAATGGTACCAGCACAGCGCAAAGCCTTCTGTAGAAATTACTTGAGGAAACACACACACACACACACACACACACACACAGAGAGAGAGATAATTCATTAGAAAAAATTAGTTTCGCTTTTTATTGACGAAGAGAAAATATGACTCACTGTTATCTGTTAATTTAAAGCAGAAGTCACAATCAATTATGTTTGAAGACTGAGATTTTTGAAGCAAAATTGTTTTTATTCAAAGGGTAAGAAGATCCAAAATGCGATGTTATAACCAATTTTGTTATATACATCAGATAAACAAGTGTGACTTAAATTATTACCTCATAAAAATAATAACGTACTTACTTTGGTGTAGCAGATATTATGTTTCTTTACTTCTACTTAACTCACACAATAATAACTGTATATTGTTGTACCAAATTGTAACATTTACATTTTATATAGATGCGTGGTTTTTTCTTTGAAAGTATGTCACATTTTATCGTGTCCTAATTTTTACATGACATCTCTAAACAAAATGGGTGTTTTTATACAATATTAAATTACCATTAAAAATAAGACATTTAAGGAAATTCTTTTTTCATGTAAGAATAAGGANATTGTTGTACCAAATTGTAACATTTACATTTGATATAGATGCGTGGTTTTTTCTTTGAAAGTATGTCACATTTTATTGTGTCCTAATTTTTACATGACATCTCTAAACAAAATAGCTGTTTTTATACAATATTAAATTACCATTAAAAATAAGACATTTAAGGAAATTCTTTTTTCATGTAAGAATAAGGANCTGTTTTTATACAATATTAAATTACCATTAAAAATAAGACATTTAAGGAAATTCTTTTTTCATGTAAGAATAAGGATCCTTTAATTTTTCCAACCAAGCCCATTATAAATTTCGAATTGTCTTTACTGCCTTCTTTTTCGGGCGTCTAACTAAAAATTTGATTATGGACTGACTACTGTGAATTCTGTGGGACTCATTTGAGGATATGCTGTAATTCGAGGATGCGTGTAATTGAGTTACATTTGCAAATGGGTGGCAATTTTTTTTTCTGACACCGTGGAGAACTATAAACCAATAAAAAATCTCCAAGAAAACAAGTTCCGAGTACCACACAATCCGAGGTAAAATGAGTTACACTTTAAAATAACGCGTGTATCTACACATTAAATTTATGCTTAAATATACCATTTGGTATGAGTAATTTTCAAAGACAGCTGCTAAGTTGAATTGATACGATAATGTTGCTAGGAATTCAAATGGAGGCACACCAACATAAATAGACGTATTAATAACGATGTATGCGTTTTAATATTTGTGTAAAATACATCATTACGAATTAAAGAACCTATTTTTGCATTTTTATCAGTACTATATCACTGTATTAAAACCATCGTGTCACTTGAACAACGAAAGTTGAAGATGCAAATTTACCATGAAAATACACACAAGCGCCGTTTTTCAATTACCATACTTGAGTAAACGTATACTACGAAAATGTTAAAGTAATTGAGTTACTTACATTGACAGCATGAGAAATTTTACACTGAAAGTATCATTTTACACTAACAACGTGAATAAAGTTACGTTGACAAATGTGATTTTACAATTATCGTCCACAAGAAAATTTAGGTTAAAAAAATTTAATGAAAACATTATTTTTACATATGAGTATAGGCTAGAATAAACCTGTCTGATCAGATCTTCACAGAGATACTTTAATGTTATTTATACAAATATCTGCATTTAATTTGATTGTGCGCAATGCCTATTAGGCAAATTATTAAAAACACTTTTATTTTAATTTGCATTATGTTGGATTGCGTAAGCAAATACAAAAAAAATGTACTAACACTAATGATGAACTTATACACTAACATACTCACAATCGCTAAGTCTTGGCACGATGCATCTATGCGAATTCTCGTTAGGTTACATTAAAAAAATCAAAAGTCGAACTTATTCATTATATCTAATTAATTATTATAATTTTTTTTCAATCGTTGTTAGTCAAATCTTTATTCTACTGTTGGTTTTCTGCACGTCTGAGCTTGACGACAAGGAATATATTAAATAAGGATACATTTCTGTAGCAATTTGTATGTGAAATTACACCAGCTGTAATATTACTTTCAATGAAAGATAAAAGCTAAACATAGATTTGGTTTGCTGTACATTTTCAGTATAGGCCTAAATATGTGTAGTTTGCAAAATTAAAATATAATTTTTCTAAGAAGTATAAAAGTAATATAGCCTACATTTATAGGGCCAACTTCGATGTAACACGCTTGGTCAATTTTTCTAATTTAAGCCTTGGCGTTTGAATTCACAGCCAAAAAAAAGTTTTTTTCTGACTTATAACTTTGAGAAAGAAATTTCTTTCAAATATAAATAATCCAATGACTAGAAATGTATTCTTGTTAGACTTACTTGCAAAACTGGGAGAACTGAACACGAAATTTAAAATGAATATGTTTCCCACAGTAGAAGAAATTCGAAAATTGCCCGACAAAGAAAACGATGTTCATGTGTGTAAGGTACGTGGCTCCGTTGATATAGCTTTAACGTTTCTGCCTGGTAAGCACGGTGTCCGAGTACGACTCACCCAGGACGGGAAATTTTAGCCAACNGTATAGCTTTAACGTTTCTGCCTGGTAAGCACGGTGTCCGAGTACGACTCACCCAGGACGGGAAATTTTAGCCAACAATTTGGAAAACTTCTTCCTGATGCATTTGCGTATGTTGCAAAGTTAAATCTGTGCGTAGGATAAAGCTAGTAGAACCTACTGAATTTGTTGTACATAATACAGGTCACTTTTTTTTCAGACTGCTTGCAGAATTAGGCACACATGCACTGCGATTCATTTCATTTTTGCAAAGAAACACGCTCCATAAGTATCGGTGTATTTTTGCCTTAATAACTTGTGGAATTCGACTTTTTTGTATAGCAGAGTAGATAAATGGAGATTTTGTTTGTTCTGATTGTCTTTTGCCGTTTTTTGTGTGTAAAATCACTCCTAAATTTCAGGTGTTAAATTATACCTACTTCGGTGGAGANATTGTCTTTTGCCGTTTTTTGTGTGTAAAATCACTCCTAAATTTCAGGTGTTAAATTATACCTACTTCGGTGGAGATACTCTCTGCAGCGTACATTTGCGTTAAACAATTTTTTACTCACCAAGGCAGAAGTTAGTGAACCACCCGACAGCTAAGGCTGGGATGTCTACAGTACATCAGAATCTCACTACTTGTCATCAAACCAGAATAGTTTTTTGATGTAGTCAACGATACTACGAACAAATCGAATGCCAGCACGCAATAATGCGGCATGATTCAAGCAGTTCATAAATCAAGCTTCCATTTTCATTACTAATTTCTAAAGACCTGTAAATTTGGGGACAAGCTGGACTTATTATTTATCTGCCTTACTGTCGCGATTCGGCCAGTTATTTATTTGACACCGTAGAAGGCTCGTGTTCCTATTGCAGAACCGAAACAAAAGAAGTGACCAATCACAGACAACCAATAAAAAGTTATTGAGGTAGCGACAGTGGCTTGAAATAACGTGCGTTACACTATGAAATCTAGCCCAGAAGTCTCCGAACGAGGGAGTTGAGGTTTGTAATAATTTTATTTCCTTCTAAAAGAACCCACTTGCTACAAAACTATGTGTAATNATTTTCGTTACTAATTTCTAAAGACCTGTAAATTTGGGGACAAGCTGGACTTATTATTTATCTGCCTTACTGTCGCTATTCGGCCAGTTATTTATTTGACACCGTAGAAGGCTCGTGTTCCTATTGCAGAACCGAAACAAAAGAAGTGACCAATCACAGACAACCAATAAAAAGTTATTGAGGTAGCGACAGTGGCTTGAAATAACGTGCGTTACACTATGAAATCTAGCCCAGAAGTCTCGGAACGAGGGAGTTGAGGTTTGTAATAATTTTATTTCCTTCTAAAAGAACCCACTTGCTACAAAACTATGTGTAATCCTCCTGCTTTAAAATGGAAGTTCCCTTGACAGGTAAACCATGAACCAGGGACTATATACACATATTAATATAGGATAACGACGTTGCGGTTACTTGTCCTGATTTTCTAAGTCCCTCAAAGTAACGGTACGTTCATAGTAAACACAACTGCATTAAAATATACACAGTTTTAAGACAGTTTTTCCTTCACCGCGTATTTTCATTACATCCAGAAATGAGTAGATTACATCGCCCCAGCTGCAGAAGCCTGAACTATCCAAAATTTATGTTGGACATGTGTACCGTTGATGAGAGGCGAATTTTAACTGACTTGAAATATTAGATGTTGTAATATACGGCTAATATCGATAATCAGCAGTAGGTAACGATTAGCTTGAACTGAAGAACAGTAATGCCGGAATTCGGTGCGTTCTGGTGCCACATAAATCGGTTTTAATATAGTAACAAAACATTAATTTGTTAGAACCATAATAATGTACAACCGTGTGTGATTGGCTGGATGCAAAACGAGCAAATTAATTTCAACAGCCACTAATAATGTCGTTCGCATTCTCATGCACTCATTTTTTGTTCACGAAATATAGTCCATTCACAGTTAGTTCAAACTTTTCTGAAGCCCTGCTAAAGTTCTTCCAGAATATTCTTCTGCCTCATGCAAACACAGCTTAACCCGCGTTCGTGTGCACTCAGTTTAATATAATAATTGGCATAAAAATGATTTCTTACTAGGTATTACCAACGCACTTACATTCCCCTTGTATTTATGCATATTAATTATAAACGAAATAATATAGTTCATAAATAAAATTAAATTAAAAGTTTGATTGAACAAAAAATAAGGTATTTTTGTTAACAAAAGTTGAAAAAAGTTTATGATACATGGTATTATTTCGGGAACAATCAATTACGTCTTACATAGGGTGATTTTTCAAAGGTTTAATTCAAAAAGTGTGAAGAAACCGCTAACAGACTACAATCATAAACCTACTATTACATTGAACGGTCGGACCGCAAGCGCGGGACTTGAACAGGTAGTCTGGAGTTGTTCACGACGTTACCCCGGCCCATCGCTGAGAGGGAATGACGCTCGGCTTGGAGGGAGGGTAGGTAGGGGGGTCTGTCCCCTCCACGCGCCTAACTCTGGCATCATGTGCCCTGAGTTGACCACGCCCCGGTCCCGAAACTCCACCCTGCCGTTCCGTATTTCCAACCCTGCGAGCTCAACGATTAGCAGGCAAATAGCATACAAGAAAAAATGACGCGTGTGCAGAGAGGAAGACGCCGGTGCGAGGAGGCCTTTGCGTGGTGAAGCGAGAAGCGAGGCGGCTGTGCGTAGACTGACCGGTGAAGCTGCAAGCTTAAGCAGGATGGATGGGTCGCGGAGCAAGCGAGCGCTCAAAAAGTTCGCCGACGGTGCCGGAGGAGGAGGAGGAGTCCTTGACCCGAGCCACCCACAGTGCTGACCTCCGACCCGCCAAGTGTCCAGCCACTTGTTGGCTGATAGGTGTGCGCCAGACTGGCCGGCGCCGACACTGCGCAGCCTTCGCGCGCAGCTGAGGGGCTGCGTGCGCAGCGGCGACATTCTGGCCTGCGTCCGCGGCCGCCGCTCCCGGAAAAATATTTACAGTGATCAAAAAAAGTATTTGAAGACCTAATAATCACACAGTAAATATATTTTCTGACATAAGTTTATAAACAATTGGAACCATATATGTATATAAGTAAACAATAAACAATGATGATATTTAATAAATACAAAATTATATATAGTCGTAACAACATTATAAAAATAAATTAATTAACAATTTCAATAGACAAAAATGTATTTGAACATATAATCATCGCTACCTTTTCGTTTACAAAAAGTAATTCAATATTTCGTGTGGAGTCCATTTGCCTCAATAACAGCCCGTAGCCTTCTAGACATTGACTGGACAAGGTGTTTGGTGGTTTCGCTGGATCTTTTCTCCCATTCTTCGAGAAGGGTAGCCTTAAACTCATTATGGTTAGAAAACCTCCTTTTCCTGACTTGTGAATCCAAAATACTCCATAGGTTTTCTATTGGATTTAAATCCGGTGACTGGGGAGGTGTAACAACCCTTCGTGGAGCGTTATATAATAGCCACTCACGGGTAATATGGGCCGTGTGTTTGGGATCATTATCCTGCTGGAAATAAAATGTCCCTCCGATATTTGACTTTCCTGCACTCTCACGAAGATGACGTCGTAAAATCTTTATGTACAACCTGGCAGTCATATTTCCTTCAATAAAAGCCAAATTGCCAACCCCTGAGGATGCCATGCAGCCCCAAACCATCACACGACCACCCCCATGCTTGACAGTCACACGCAAATTCTTATTTTCAAGGGCTTTATTTTGTTTTCTCCAAACACATCTTTTTCCATCACTTCCGAAATGATTACATTTACTCTCATAACTAAATATTACCTTTTCCCAAAATTCAGTAGGCTTGTCGATATAATTGTTTGCAAACTCCAGTCGTTTTTTTCTATTGGCCTCACTTATGAATGGCTTTTTCCGTGGTACCTGTCCCCTAAGCCCTGCTACATGTAAATAATTTCTTACCGTTTGGGGAGTAACAGTCACACCAGAAGATGTCGCAAGGTCTTGGGCCAATAAACTGCTGGTACAGAAGGGGTTTTTTTTTTTTTATCTACAGAGGAACCTCACTTGTCGAGCCTAGAGAATATTTGGTCGCCCAGAACGTGGCTTGTTGTTTGTTGATCCTGTCTCTTCTTCTTTTTTTATCACATAAAATACTGTAGATGGATTTAGTTTTAATCTTCGCGCAATTTCACGTACTGATTTGCCTTCATGTCTCAAAAAAACAATGTGATGACAGGTTTCAGAAGACAGTTCCCCAATTTTTCGGTGCCATCACTCACTCATGTGTACAGAACACTAACAAGTCACACACTGGGGTAGACAAGGACACTCCTAAGAAACAATCCCCACGCGTTCACGATTTGGGCCTAAACAAACCTCATAATCCTCTAATGGTTTTATCTGGTCAAATACTTGTTTGCCCTCCGATTTTACAATTTTAATTTGTATATGATGTCCGGTAACGAATTTTTCAATTTTATTTACTTTTTTAACATTGTTTTTCGCACATTATTTGTATACAATTATTAAGGTTTGTGGAATAAATAGCTTTATAAATATATCACATACATATTACGTGTNTCAATTACGGTGTTGTTTCAAATAAATAAAATTGACGAAGCCAAACTTAGAAGCTTCGATACAATAGATGTATTGTATTTCTAAGAGGTAACGTTTTTAATGTTTTTAGTGTCACAACATGGCGGAAAGGCTTCATCACTTTCCCATGCACAATCATAGACATGGCCACCCCTTGGGGAAAACTGATGGATGTACCTCTTTGGGAGTGACCGCAGAGCAACTTACTACATAGGTGACACTGCAATGTATTGCGTCGAGCTAAATGCAGCCGAAGTTTTTTGTTGTGGACCGTGTGAAAAATATNCATAGGTGACACTGCAATGTATTGCGTCGAGCTAAATGCAGCCGAAGTTTTTTGTTGTGGACCGTGTGAAAAATATTTACAATATACCAGACTAAATACATTATTTTGCATAAGATTTCTGCTAAATTGAAGCATGGAGTTGTTTAACTGTGTAATTTTATCGCACACTGAACCATTCCACATCGTTATCAGCAGCAACTGCTAAGAGACTGCACTTCCAATCCATTCGTTTCCTCTTCAGCATTTTAACCATTTGAATTTGTTGGAACGTACTAACTTTCAGACAACGATTATTCTGCAACCACATGTACAATACAAAGGGTGTAAATCTGATCACTGATAAAACTTAAAGAGCATACACAATGTATAAAATCCTGAGCTGTAGACAAAATGCAGAAATACAAACTCATGTGCCTTGAAGTAACCCATGGGCTAAATCCACAGCGACGTGTACCTGGCCATTTTGTAATTAAATTTATTTCTAGTTTGAAGAAACCTAATATTCCCAAATTCTGAATTTGTTTAATATCTCTCTAATCTATGAGGCTAATTGCATGGTTTTGCGTAGTGAGAAGTGTGGCATTTTTAATTGCTTGTTCAATTTACTTTTTTTTTCAGCCCCAGCAGTTCTCTTCAAGAGCTTACCTGAAACTGTCGACTAAATTTTAAAGCGACTGTTGATTTTCTTTGTTTTATCTTTAGCATGACTGCCGCTGATTTTTAATATCCAAAACTAGTATAAATAAAACCTTTCCATATTAAATTACGTCATTACAGATTGGGTGTTATTATTTATTAATTTTAGTATGAGTTTGCCACATGNAACCTTTCCATATTAAATTACGTCATTACAGATTGGGTGTTATTATTTATTAATTTTAGTATGAGTTTGCCACATGATGGCTTATCGGCTACGTTTCTCGTTACAAAATACTGGCGATGCCTTTCGCAGTGTTGACATTTTAGAGCAAAGTTTTAGTTTTCAGAAGTCGTAAATGTGATTTTCTTTTGCGAGCGTAATGCGCAAAATGCTGTTTTAAATCGTGTTTACNCTAGTTTTCAGAAGTCGTAAATGTGATTTTCTTTTGCGAGCGTAATGCGCAAAATGCTGTTTTAAATCGTGTTTACTTTGTAAAGCTGTTTGAAGGTATTAGTACTAGCAAAAATTTACTTTAATTTCAAAAATCATCTTGCTTTGGTAGATATGCATGAGAGTATTAGAACCTTTTGCTAGACTAACTTCATTTTATCAGACATACAGGAAATGTCCGTGTTTTTACGGAAAGACTGCAGCCTATTAAGAAACAGCAAATTTATTCACACAAAAGAGTTTTCTGAGTACACTCATTATCATGCTTTATAATAGTAGATATGGCGGGAGGAACTTTGTTCAGTTTGTCATATTTTTGTACGTCAGGACGAAAGTAAAAATTGCTTTCCAAGCCCTTATGTATGTGTTGTTTTATTGTTTAAAAATGGTCGACTTCAAATTAGTACATCTTTATGACTTTGAAATTATTTAGAAGATGATACAAAAACCAAAACACTGTCCATTCTTATATGTAGTGTATATAATTGAATTCAATTTTGAGTTATTGTTACCGAAAGTGTGTTATTCCATACATTTTTACAATCTTCTCTTCCTGTTTTCTTTAAGCAACTTTTGGTCAAATCTGGTCGATTTCGTCAGTTCATCGGAAAAAGGACTCCTTTATAAAATGAAATGAAATTTATTCATTCGTGAAAGGTCAGCACTGTGTGTTGATGTGGTTAACGAATATGTGAGAATTAGTGCAGCTAGCAGACACGCAATACTTGAAACCCTACGTGCTGTCGCTCACGGAATTTCACATGTGGGAATCGTGCCGGACGATACCACTGGTCAGCGGGTTTTCTCGGGGATCTCCCGTTCCCCCACACTTTCCTTCCGACGCTGCTCCATACTCACACCTCGCTTCGCCCTTATCGGCTCTCAAGACCTCAGTGCTAAGAGCCGCCCTAATCTCTTCACTCACTTACTCATTCTTCGAACTGTAAATAAACGCNCTCTCAAGACCTCAGTGCTAAGAGCCGCCCTAATCTCTTCACTCACTTACTCATTCTTCGAACTGTAAATAAACGCGACTGTTTTCAGGTCAAGTGTATAGCCAGCGAGTACCCAAAAACCCTCGATATACTTGGAATATGCAGAAATAGTTACTAGCGTGATGTTTTCGTCTTAGACTGCATTTTTGTAGCAACACAAACGTTTCATCATTGCTNCGCAGAAATAGTTACTAGCGTGATGTTTTCGTCTTAGACTGCATTTTTGTAGCAACACAAACGTTTCATCATTGCTCACATGAGTGCGATCCTTGTGTGTGAACTGTACAAAATGACACTTTGAGAATCTGCAGAAGTAAGTAATTCAACAAGTGTACATATGTGTCAGCTCTAGGTAGAGAAAATGTTTACTGCAGCATCATTGTGTTGTCAATATCACTTCGAAAATTTCTTTCTCGTGCTTCCGGCGGCTTCCAGTGTTCATCGTTTCGTAAATCTTTCTTCATTCCCTTCCTTCTTTGCTTGCTATCGAGTATTAATAATTCTGCAACACCTTAAATCAGCAGGGTCCGAGAGAATATTTACTCTCGATAAGTCAAACAATTGTGTTTTTCACGTTTGCATTCTTTACTCGCCTTGCCTTATAGACTTCATCCTTGCAATTTCAAACGCGCACAGGACCGTTGTGAACATGTTATATTTCTAAGAATTTTATTTATGAATATTATTATTATTTTCGATTTCCGTGCGTTAATTTGATGCACCACTTGCGTAAATTCTTTGACGATACAATTATTTAATCTTGGAAACTGAGTGAGCCTGCAGTTGTTATCTACATTATGACCATTATGCATTTTACATCTATATTTTTATATTATGCATTTTAACATTATTTGCATGATATCGGCCTAGGGGATTCGTAACCTGCGTCGCGTAGTTTGTGAATTCAATTGCAATGCTATTGGCGAATGTTGGTTGTACTGTCATTAGCCATTAGCGTCTAAGTTACAAAAAAATTAAAATTCGTATTTACTTATGGAATTCCTTTTGTTCTCTTGTTTTGTATAACCATACGAGATTTTGTATAATTTCAGAATCCAAGTTGTATAATCTAAAATAAATTGCTAGCAGCCATGACGCAAACTTTTTTTTTTTCACCGAGATGCTTTGATTTATTGTACACAATCTCTAATTTACTGTTATAATATATTTCTGATACTTCACTTCTGGGTTATAAACCTGTCTACATTTTTTTATGCAGCGTGTAATTTAGATTTAGTTCAAACCAAAACCGTCTCGAGAGAGGGGCCTAAACGCTTATCCCCTCCCTTTTTTGAGGGGTGTCCCAAAGACGTGCCACTCCTTCTAAGTTGGAGAGGTTGTTTCACCATTGCATATAAAATGTGCTATGAATGCCCCGCATGCTGTTGAAATTAGGTCATCTTGTGCTTTTTTTTTTTGCGTTCATCGCGTAACTTGATATTTGTGACATTATTTCAAACATACGTAATCATTTCTGGGTACAGAGTCAGCTGTCAATTGATTTTACAAAGTACACAAGTTTCCCAGAATACTTAACTCACTATCAGCTGTTTTCCTTTCCTATCAACACTAACGTTAAAAATATTTATTTCTATTGTATTTTAGAATTTTCTGGCAAGCATTATATGAGTTTAATGAATATTATTTTGCCTAAAATTCCCCTAAGCTTAATGGTTTTAAGTATGTGGTATATTCTTTATTCACTGTAACGTTTGGAAATGAGAAATATAAAATAATAAAATGTTTTTGAAATGAAATTTCTCTACGTAAAATTGTGTATGGTTCTTAAGGATAGTCAACTTTTTATAAAATCCTAATATTTTAGTTTAAAAAAAAGTATGTGCATAATTTGATTTAAATGTTATACACATTATCAATTTGTATATTGTGCTTGAGGCATACCTAACAAATTTTAGTTCAAAGTTTGAACAGTACCAGTATAATGCCGAGTAACAATTAAAAACTTGGTATTTTTATTTCGTAATGTTTCTTTGCCCTAATTGTACTTGAAATCACGTTAAAAATTATTCTTTTTCAGGAAAAATATCTATTTC